>BSBK01005517.1:357500-595000 GCA_027943335.1 Chamaecyparis obtusa | reverse complement strand
TCAAAGTTATGTTCAAATTTCACTCTAGGAAGGGCTACAAGCCAAATCCTCAAGTTGTGAAGCATCTTGGTGTTATGGGTTTCTTTTGAATGAAAGAACCATTAGAACTATAAGAATAAGACCTAAATAGGCTAGAGAAATATTTGTAGGCCACCCCTAGTCTTTGTATCCATTTCATGGGGTTTTGATCACTTTTGTTATAGAGACCTCTTAGTGAATCCTTGGTTTTTGGTGCTTAGGACTTTGGTAAACCTAGTGATTAGGTTACATTGGATAGTTGGGGTTGTGATAACCTATTTCCTAGTCATTTTGGATACTTGTGATAAGTATTGAGCACTTGACCCTATCACCTTAGGTGTTGAAGGATTGAAACTTACCATTTGCTCACTGTTTGAAGGCTTCTGCTTACCACTGTTGCATCAGAAGGAAATATCACTTGTACATACTTAGGGGTTCTAGTTGATCAATCATTGATATCCACCTGAAAATGGAAACCCATTGGAGAGAAATTAAATAGAAGGATGGAGTCTTTGAAATCAAAATGGCTCTCTTGGGCTGGGAGGGTCACTATGTTGAAAGAAACTCTGCCAGTCATTCCTATTTACCTAATGTCTTGTATTTCACTACTAATAGGTATCTATTTGGATCTTGTTAAAAAGTTGAGGAAATTCTTATGGTAAGGAATGGACACAAAAAATAAAATTTTTCTAGTGGTCTGGGAACAAATTTATAACCTAGTTGAATTTGGAGGGACATGAATAAAGATCCAACTTCATCAAAATCATGTTGGCATTACCGGTAATGTTGCAACTGGTAAATGGTAAAGTGGTGTTGTCATTGATGTCATTAAATGTCTAAGCTAACAATGTACAAATAATAAGGAACAGGTGATAAGAGAAATTGTTTGGGATACCGGTGACTGATGACATGGTAATAAGTAGCAATGTTCTTATTGCTCAAAGAAGAGACCGAGGTGACCAGTGAAGTCACTAACTAGAGTAGTAACCTATGAAGATGGAGACCAAAGCAGTGACGAGTGAAGTCACTAACTAGAGCAATGACTGATGAAGACAAAGACCATAACACTGCATAATGAAAGGTGTAAACTGGTGAAAGAGATGATCGTTAAGATATCATTGAGATTGTTGAAAGGCACAATTGATGGAAACTTAAGAAACTCTTATACCAAGATTTGTTGCACAAATCATGCAGGATTTTCTGTTACGAAAAAGACTGGTGAAAGGCACAGTTGAAGGATACTGAGGAGATTCATTTACCAAGATTTATTGCACAAATCATGGAGGAATTTCTTCTAAGGTAAATTATGTGACATGTATATAATGTTTCCTTTTCAAGAATGAAACATGACTGAATGGAGGACTCATGGTGGATCTTCTATTAAGGAAAGCTTGTGTACAAGGAGAGTGTACAAGGTTATTATGCTCTCTTCAGGTTATTGTGCTTCCTTGTACACTCTCTTCTTTTTATGGAAAAGAAGAAGAGAAGAATAAAAAGAGGAGAGTGTACAAGGAAGCATAATAACCTAAAGAGAGCATACCTGTGGTGCTTGGTGATGACTCTCAATGGATGAAACATTGATCTTATCAGGCTTAGCAAATCCATTTCAAAGGATCAACCCCTCTATTGCTCTCTAACAATTGCAATAGTCAAATCCTAGTATTTGGGTGGACATTAACAAGTCCCTTATGTCAAATCCCTTAACCAAGTGACATCTAGTAGATGTTCTAAGGTCCTTTGATAAGGCAGGCTATAACAGGCCTTATTTTAAATCCCTTAACTGGGTCGCACCTAATAGTGTGTTTGTAATCCCTTAACAGGGAAGGCTTTTCACTGGGTGCACTTTAGAAGAGTGCAAAATTTATGAGTTCTACTCACACCATGGTTTTCTCCCATTTTGGGTTTCCATGCAATATATCTGGTGTTCTATGATGCTGTGATCTTGTGTTGATTATTTATTTTATAGGATTTATTTTTCTTGCAGTAAAAATCAATATATCTCATAGTGTTTTCAAGTTTTAGTGGGTGTTGATTCATCCCTCCCCTCTTAGCACCGGTTGGGACCATCAATTGGTATCAGAGCCACATCCTTTTTTTTTTATCTTCTTAACTACAACAAGGAAAATATCATAATGATGAGAAAGGAAGGACCCAAGTTCTCTAAGGAAAACTTTAGTCTATGGTGCAATAGAATGAAACTATGCACGAAAACCATAGGAGATTAGTTTTGGAACCATGTGATCATATGGTACAAAAAACCTACCTGTACCTTAACGACTAATCAACTGAAGGTCAGAAGTGAACACACAACTTCTATGGACATGATAGCCAATACACTACCTTATAATGTATATGCTGAGATTGAAAACCTAAATACAGATTGTCAAATGTGGGAAAAGCTACAAATTATGTACGGAGGCAACCCTCCTGTTCAAAGAGTAAAAGTAGAAAGTCTCAAGGGAAAATATGATGACATGAAGATGAATGAAGGTAAATACATTGAGCACTACAACAATATAATAAAAGAAATGATGAACTCCATCAAAAATGCTAGAGGAACACTGAGTGAGAAATATGTAATAAGTAAGATGTTGAGGATGTTGATACCACAATATGCTATCAAGATCTCAACCATACATGAGCTCAAATTAGTGAGCACATCACAAGTCACCCTTGACTCTCTTACTGGTAATTTAACTTATTTTGAATTAAGAAATTATGATAACAAATTACCTATGTTAGATGATGCTTTTAAGTCTTCTATGAATATTGCTTCCACTAAGAAAGGAAGAGAGTCCAGTAATAGTTCTACCAAGAGGTCTGGTCATTTCCTTGACAATCTTCTCTCATAAGAACAAGAACATGATGAGTTTGAAGTACTCATTGCAAGGATATTTTTGAGAGGAAAAGGGAAGTACAAAGGGAAACTTCCATCAAAATACTTTTATTGTAATAAGATAGGACACATTGCAGCAAGGTGTCCTAAAAATTAAAATAAAGAAAAGTTAAAATGATTCAAGAACAAAGGAAAAAAGGAGTGCTACCTTGTTGAGGAAGGTGTCACTAACAATGAATATAAATAATTAGGAGATGATGAAATTTCCTTTGTGGCAATAAAGAAAGAAAGAACAATGATAAGTGAAATGGAACTTATCTCCAGCTCCCACCAATGTGAGGACTGGATCATTGATAGTGGATGCACTCACTACATGACTGGTGAAAAAAATAATTTCATTAGCTTGAAGCTTAATAATGGTAGATCAATGACATTTGGAAATAATGCTCCCTATGCTATTAAAGGAAAAGGCTTAATAGAACTTGGTAATGAAGCTATTTGTGATGTTGTGTATTGGGTAGAAGGACTCATGTACAACCTGCTGAGTGTGGCACAACTTGATGTAAGGAAGGATACTGAGAGGGGCCAAAGGCTCACCCTAACTAGATCCACCTTGCTAAACAACATGCGGAAGCAACAACAACACAAGTGGGAGAGAGAAATGCATATGCTTTTATATATTATGTTCAAATTGATTCATACATGCCAGGTTGTAAGGCCTTCCTGATTTAGGCTATATATTACAATCAAGTATAGAAGTCCTCAAACATGCGAGGATCTTCCAAATATCTCTAAACTTCTATCTTCTATCTTCTATCCAAAACTTTTCTCCTAAACTCTAACCAAACAACTACATTTATACAAGAGGCTACCGAATTGAGTCGGCCTTCAGATCCACAATTAATGAAAGGAATGACCAGATCTAGGTCCACATGCTTCCCAATGATGGATACCAACATTAAATCTATGACCCAAATTAAATGCACAAGTCAGCCTCAAAAGAAATCCAAAACAAACAACTTGGCAAGCAAGGAAACTGAGCACCAAACAAGCATCATCGAGTGCTAGGAAAATTCACCAAGCGCCAAAGAGATAATTGACTAACACTAGAAAACAAAGGAAACCGGGCAACACTGAACCAACTCAGTCAAAGAAGGAACTGAGCAACACCGACAAAATTCAAATATGTTTTTGGTGACACAAGATTGCCAAGCACCCAAGATGTTCCTGCATCAGACACCTGGGGTAATTTGACAATGATTTTCCAAATCATGAAACATGTATGATCTGAGCTACATCCAACTCAAACTGTGAAATCCGTGAACTATCTTCAATTGGTCTATTCTTCCACTTCACCAGATATTCCATATATTGTTTTCCTCTTGTACTTCTGCCAATTCTTTACTCCAAAATCTTTTCAACTTCTTCATTTTGTTTCTTAGGATAATCCATCGGTACTGTCATGTCTTCATCAGTTTCATGAAGCTCATATAAATAAGCAATGTTGAAAATAGGTGATATGTCCATGTCATCAAGTAACTCAATCTGATATGCATTTCCACTGTCAAATTTTCTCAAAATTTTGCAAGGTCCAAACTTCTTCATTTTTAGCTTCCCATATGTTCCATTAGGTTATCTACCTTTCTTCAAATGAACCATCACTTCATCACCAACATCAAAAGTCTTATGTCTTCTTGATCTATTAGCTCTGTCTTTGTATTTCTAATTACTCTTTTCTAGCTTAATCTTCACATCTTCATGCAATGTCTTCATGTACTCAGCAAATTTTACTCCTTCAGCACTTCTCTTTCTTTCATCAACAATATCTCTCAAATCAGATATACCTCTTAGTTTTATGCCATTTACAATCTCAAAAGGGTTTTTCCAGTACTCCTATTCACTGAATTATTGTATACAAACTCTGCTTGTGTCAACACAGAATCCCAATTACTTAGTGTGTCTCCAACTAAACATCTCAAAATATTATCCAAACTTCTATTCACAACTTTTGTGTGTCCATCAGTTTGTGGGTGAAATGTAGAACTATATTTCAACTCGGTACCAAACTTTCTCCAAAGAGTCTTCCAAAAGTATCCAAAAAATTTACTATCTCGGCCAAAGATAATACACCTCGGTAATCCATGCAATCTGACAATTTCCTTAAAGAAAAGATCTGCTACATGTACTGCATCTGATGTCTTTCTACAAGGTATAAAATGTGTCATTTTAGAAAATCTATCCACAACAACAAATATAGAATCATTGCCTCTTACTGTCTTTGGTAAGAGAAGAACAAAATCCATACTGATTTCAATCCAAGGTTTCTCAAGTACAACAATCGGTGTATACAATCTAGTATTCTGACTTACTCCTTTTGTAGCTTGACAAACTCCACAACTTTTCACAAATTTCTGAACATCTTTCCACAACTATGGCCAAAAGTATTTCTCCTTAAGCAAATTCAATATTTTATCAACACCAAAATGTCCAGCCAAACCACTACTATGTTTCTCCTTTATCAAATTAGTTCTCATTGGTCCTCTCGGTATACACAATTGAATACCTTTAAACAACATACCTTCTTGAATAAAATATTCATCTCATTTAGTACTCGGTTGATCTTGAATAGGTGCTCTGCACTTTCTCCATGGCTCAGAAAAATCAAGATCAAATTCATAAGAATCTCTCTCATGTCATCAAAGCTTAGAACTTCAATTTTCATCTCAGTCATCAAAGATCTTCTTCTAGTCAATGCATCAGCAACTCTGTTAGTGACTCCACTCTTCTACTTTATCACAAATGTATAACTCTGCAAATACTCAACCCACTTCATATGTCTCTGATTCAACTTATTCTGACTACCCAAATACTGTAAAGCCTTATGATCGGTATACAACACAAATTCACTTGGTATCAAATAATGTCTCCATTTCTTCAGTGATTGAACAATAGCATATAATTCTTGATCATACACAGAATATTTCCTTTTTGTATCATTCAACTTTTCACTAAAGAAAGCAACAGGTTTACCTTCTTGACTCAACACAGCTCCAATTGCACTACCACTTGCATCACATTCCACTTGAAATATCTTATTGAAATTAGGCAATGCCAAAATAGGCAATTAAACAACCTTCTACTTCAGACTCTCAAAACTTTTATCAGCTCCATGTGTCCACTTGAATTCTATTTTATCTCCTCTCATAGTCTCAGTCATAGCTTCACAAATTGAACTAAATTTCCTAATGAAATTTTGGTAAAAACTTACCAAACCATGAAATGATCTTACCTCACTAGCATTCATAGGTCTAGGCCAATTCAAAATAGCTTCAACCTTTTCAAGATCAATTTTGAAACCATCATCTAAAATTACAAATCCCAAATACACAATCTCCTCTTTCATGAATGAACACTTTTTCAGATTTATCAGCAACTTTGCTTCTTTTAACCTCTGTAAAAATTGTCTAACATGCAACAAATGTTCTTCTCTGGTCTTACTAAATATTATAATATCATCAAGATATACAATCACAAACTTACCCAAGAATTTCTTCAAAACTTCATTCATCAACCTCATAAAAGTACTTGGTGCATTAGTTAAACCAAAAGGCATAACCAACCACTCATACAAACCTTCTTTTTTCTTAAAAGCAATTTTCTATTCATCACCTTCTCTGATTCTGATCTGATGATACCCACTTTTCAAATCAATTTTGGTAAAATAATTTGCTTCAATCAAACTATCCATTATGTCATCCATTCTTGGTATAGGAAACCTATACTTCACTGTTATCTTGTTGATTTCTCTGGAATCGGTACAAATTCACCATTCTCCATTCTTCTTAGGTGCCAATACAATAGGTACTACACAAGGACTCAAAATTTCTCTGATCAAACCTTTCTCCAATAATTCTTGAATCTGTCAGTTCAATTCCTGATTCTCAATAGGTGTCAACCGATGATGTGCCTTATTCGGTAAACTAGCTATAGGGATTAGATCCATGCAATGATCAATGCTTCTCTTCAGTGGTAAACCATCAGGTACATTATTAGAAATGATTTCACTGTACTCGGTGAGTAACTTATTAATCTCCTCAGGAACATTATCCTTTGTTTTCTTACTTGGTTTGTTAGGAATCACAGCAAAACATACATCATTCTTCTTCAAGTCCTTAAAAAACTGTCTTCCTTCCATCAATCAAAATTTCACAGATGTGCAAACATTACTAACAGGTTCTTCCATCAAAGGTAACAAGATTTGCCTTCTCCCATTAGCCCAAATAGTATATTTATGCAATCTCCCATCATATATAGCATGTATATCATATTGCCAAGGTATACCCAACAAAATATGACAACAATCCATAGGCATGATATCACACAACACCTTATCATAGTACTTTCCAATTTTCAAATTCACATAGCATTGTTCACTTACCAAGAGTGTATGCTCATCTTTGATCCATGAAATCTGATAGGGCTTCGAATGTTCCAATCTTTTCAACTGTAACTTTGTAACCATTTCCTCAGATGCCAGATTCTCTGAGCTACCACTATCAATGATTACCTTCCAAACTTTATTAGAAACTCTACATCTGGTCTTGAACAAAATTTTCCTTACTGGATCTTCCTTTTTACCTTCATTCCAAAGTGCTCTCCTTACCATCAAGTTATTTTCCTTCTCAGGTTCATTCGATGACCCTTCTTGCACCAAAGCATTTATATTACTACCAGCCTTCTTACTTGCATGTGTACACTCAAATGATCTATGTCCTTCTCCACAATTGTAACAAGTTCCTCAGAAACTACCTCTATTATAACCACCTCGGTAGTTACTATCTCTGCCTCTAGATGAACTTTCACCTTTCCATTCGGTCTTGCCTTTATCTATATTTGTCTTTTCGGGTTCAGATCTACTATTTTCACCATGATATCTACCTCTTCCTCTAGGGAATCTACCACCTCTACCTCTTTGTCTTTGCTCATATCTCTTATTCAATTCCTCCTCAGCTTTCAATGCAAATTGATAAGCCTCTTCAATATTCTCTAATTTGACCAAACTGATTTATTCTTGGATGGAAACTCTCAAACCATTCAGGTATCTAGCAGTTCTTTCCACATCATCTTCATCATGTCTAGATCTAATATCTAATCTATAGAATTCCTCAGTATATTCTTTTACCAAGATATCTTTCTACCTCAAACTTTGCATTCACCTAACTAGGTTAATTTGATAATCACAAGGTAAGAACTTTCCTTTCAATTTATTCACCATTTTATTCCATACCTTGATTTTGTCTTTTCCCTTCCTCTTCCTGTCTAGCTGCAAATGTTCCCACCATAGGGATGCATGACTTTTCAACTTTGTGCTTGCAATTTTCACCTTCTTTTCCTTAGGTACATTTTCATACTCAAAATACTTTTCCATCTCAGTGATCTAGTCCACCAATTCATCAAAATCCAATTTTCCACCATACTCAGGAGGATTGAAATGTGGTGTAGACTTCAGACTTTTCAAAGCCTTCAAGAATCTTTCCTCACCCTGATCCATCACAGGTGCAGGTTCCACATTCACTTGTTCTTCCTCAACTTCATCATCACTAACATCTTCAATATGTCTTCCTCTTCTCTGGGCTGTTTCAAAAGCTTCTAATCTAGTAGCAAGTTGTCTCAACATGTCTGCCAATCCTAGATCCGCATCTCACCTCCCATGAACCATCTTGAAAACCCTTTGCAACTACACGTCGGATCGCAATCTGCTACCCCACAACAATTCAACTAGGGCTTCACAAGAAGGAACCTTCAAATCTAGATTCACAAACCTAGATCCAGATCTCACCTCGCTCTGATACCACCTAACGCAAGGGAGGATACTGAGAGGGGCCAAAGGCTCACCCTAACTAGATCCACCTTGCTGAACAACACGCAAAAGAAACAACAACACAAGTGGGAGAGAGAAATGCAGATGCTTTCATATATCATGTTCAAATTGATTCATACATACCAGGCTGTAAGGCCTTCCCGATTTAGGCCAAATATTACAATCAAGTACATAAGTCCTCAAACATGTGAGGATCTACCAAATATCTCTAAACTTCTATCTTCTATCTTCTATCCAAAAAATTTCTCCTAAACTCTAACCAAACAACTACATTTATACAAGAGGCTATCGAATTGAGTCACCCTTCAGATCCATAATTAATGGAAGGAATGACCAGATCTAGGTCCACACACTTCCCAATGATGGATACCAACATTAAATCTGTGACCCAAATTAAATGCACAAGTCGACCTCAAAAGAAATCCAAAACAAACAACTCAGCAAGCATGGAAACTGAGCACCGGACAAGCATCACCGAGCGCCAGGGAAATTCACCGAGTGCTAGAGAGATAACTGACCAACATCGATGAACAAAGGAAACTGAGCAACACTGAACCAACTCAGTCAAAGAAGGAACCGAGCAACATCAACAAACTTCAAATATGTTTTTGGTGACACAAGATTGCCAAGGACCCAAGATGCTCCTGCATCAAAACTGAACAAAAAAGGATACTGGTTAGAATTTGGACAGGGATCATATATTGTCAAGAATCAATCAGGAGCACAAGTTGCCACTGGTAGATAGAGAAAAGGGAACCTATTCTACCTAAACTCAACCAAGGAGGCTTGTCTTATGACAACAACAAAAGGGGAAATAGAGAAAAATTCCCTTATGACAAAAGATGACAATATTTGGTTGTGACACAAAAGACTTTGCCACATAAACTTTGACAACATAGTCAAAGTGAGTAGGAAGAAGTTATTCAAAGGGCTTCCTAACATCAAAAAGCCAGACAAGGCCATGTGCAAAGAATGTCAATTAGGTAAACTAACAAGTACAAGCTTCAACAAGTCTTATTCAGCTGATAATGTACTGGATCTTGTTCACACAGATTTGTATGGAACAATGAGAATGGAGAGCTACTATGGAGACATGTATTTTATGCTCTTTGTAGATGATTTTTCAAGGATGATGTGGAATTTATTCCTAAAAGAAAAATCAGAGACCTTTTATATGTTTAAAATATACAAGGCCTGAGTGGAGAAGGAGATCGGTAAGAACTTAAAGTGTATAAGGTCAGAAAGAGGAGGTGAGTAAACCTCTCAAGAGTTTATTAAATACTGTGAAGAACATGGGATGAAAAGGAAGATGTCCAAACCAAGAACCTATCAACAAAATGGGGTCATTGAAAGAAGAACCAAGACCTTGATAGACTATGCAAGGACTCTAATGATTCAAAAGAATCTACCTCATCAATTTCAGAGAGAAGCAATCAACACTGTTGTATATACATTGAGCTAGGTTCAAGTCAAGAAAGGAACTGGTAAAACCCCACATGAGTTATGGTTTAGTCATATACCCAATGTAAGTTATTTCATAGTATTTGGGAGAAACTGTTACATCAAGAGAGATGAATACTCTGGAAAGTTTAAGCCAAAGAGTGATGAAGGGATATTTTTGGGTTACTCCACCAAAAGTAAAGCCTATCGGTGTCTAAACAAAATGACAAGGAAAATAGTGCAGAGTGAAAATGTGAGGATATATGAGCATTCAAAACCGAGTGATAAGGTCAGTCAAGATGAATTTGAAAATCACCAAGGCTATGGCATCAATGATCAAATAGAGTTCAACGAATTAATAATCACTGATGAAGGAGAATTCAATGAATTAATAATCACTGATGAAGGAGAATTTGTTCCTAAGCAAGGAAGGGATCAAAATATAAGACCAATTGAAGAAGATGAACAAGAAGATGTTCATGACCTTGCTGGAAATGTGGTTCAATCAGAAAGAGAAGATCGGGATCAATGACCAATTCTGCCAAGGTATGTCACCTATCACTCCACTGATAACATTATTGGTGACGAATGTGAAAACATTCTAACTAGGAGAAGGGCTAGAGAAAGTACCTATTTTATTTCCACCATAGAGCCTAAAACTACTAGAGAATCTCTAGAGGATGACAATTGGGTCAAGGCAATGGAAGAGGAGCTAGAGAAAATAGTAAAGAATGAAACATGAACTCTTGTACCCAGACTTGAGGACAAGAATGTTATAGGCACTGAGTGGGTGTTTAGAAACAAGATGAATGAAGAAGGAAAGGTGATGAGGAACAAGGCAAGGCTAGTTTGCAAAAAATATGCACATGAAGCAGGACTAGATTATGGGGAAACCTTTGCACCGGTAGCAAGACTACAAGGGGTAAGAATTTTATCTGCTTATGTTGCCCATAAAAGGTTTAAAGTTTATCAAATGGATGTAAAATCTACATTTTTGAATGGTATACTGGAAGAGGAAGTATACATAGAGTATTTAGAGGGCTTCTTATCCATAGAGAAAACTAATATGGTCTACAAATTAAAGAAGTATCTCTATGGACTGAAGCAAGCCCTGAGGGCTTGGTATGAGAGATTACACCCATACCTCCTAAGTATAGGATTCACAAGAACATGTGACAACAAAAATATGTATCTTAAGACCGGTAAAGAAGGAAACTTGATTACTGAAATATTTGTGGATGATATCATCTTTGGAGGTGATGATAAAATGAGCAAAGACTTTGCTGAAGAGATGAAGAAATAATTTGAAATGTCCATGATTGGAGCAATAAAATTCTTCATAGGCCTACAAGTCCATTAGCTCAATAAAGGTACATTCATATCTCAATCCAAGTATATTAAAGAGATTCTTAAAACATTTGGGCTAGAAGAATTCAGACCAGTTGGCACACCAATGGTAACTAACTACAAGTTATCAAAGGAGGAGGATGTGAAAGAAGTTAGTGAGACAATTTACCGATCAATGATTGGTAAACTTCAGTATGTTGTGCACAGTAGACCAAACATTGCACATGTAGTATGTATTGTTGCTAGATTCTCTGCAAACCCAAAAGAGACATGACATTTGATAGCAATAAAAATAATCTTTAGATATCTAAAGGGGACTGAAGAATATGGTCTCTGGTTTCCTCACAAAGGAGGTTTCAAGGTAAAAGTCTTCACTGATGTAGACTGGGC
Source organism: Chamaecyparis obtusa (assembly GCA_027943335.1). NCBI lineage: Eukaryota > Viridiplantae > Streptophyta > Pinopsida > Cupressales > Cupressaceae > Chamaecyparis > Chamaecyparis obtusa. The sequence continues at coordinate 583,088 of BSBK01005517.1, read as the reverse complement.
TGGTAACGTTGATGATAGAAAGAGCACAAGTGGAGGTGCATTCTTTCTCAAAGAAAGGATTGTGTCATGGACAAGAAAGAAGAAAACTGCATATCACAATCCATAACAGAGGCTGGGTATGTTGTTGCAACAATCAACTACACACAGGTAATTTGGATAAAATAGATATTAGAAGGAATCCAAGAACAAGTACCTAAACCGATAGAAATATTTTGTGACAGCATAAGTGCAATCAACATATCCAAAAATATTGTTATGCACTCAAAGACAAAGCATATCTCTATAAAGTATCACTATTTAAGAGAGAAAGTGCAGAACAAACAAGTCAAGCTAGAATATGTTCCCACAAAAGAATAAGTAGCTAACATATTCACAAGGCCTTTACCGAAGAGTATCTTTGAATATCTTAGAGGTAAATTAGGGGTAATTCCCCTTCGTGATCTTCAATAAAAGGATATAGGGGATCATCAATCCAACAAGTTCAAATAGAGGAAACAACCTTATCTAAACCAGATTGGTGACCAAGGACCATTGCTCAAAGGGGGACTAGTCATCAGAATAGATGGTCCTTTGACAAGCATTTGGCATTATTTTCAAAGGGGGAGATAATCGAAGAAGTATTATTGGACCAGTAACACAATATTTTCCATCAATTCCAAAGGGGGAGATTGTTGCCATTACCGGTAATGTTACAACTGGTAAATGGTAAAGTGGTGTTTTCATTGATGTCATTAAATGTCTAATCTAACAATGTCCAAATAATAAGGAACATGTGACAAGAGAAACTATTTGGGATACCGGTGACTAATGACATGGTAATGAGCAACAATGTTCTTATTTCTTAGAGAAGAGAATGAGGTAGTGACCGATGAAGTCACTAATTGTAGTAGTGACCTATGAAGATAGAGACCAGAGTAGTGACTAGTGAAGTCACTAACCAGAGCGGTGACCGATGAGGACAAAGACAAGAACACTACATAAGGAAATATGTAAACTAGTGAAAGAGATGATCGTTAAGATATCATTTAGACCAGTGAAAGGCACGATTGAAAAACACTTAAGAGACTCTTCTACCAAGAATTATTGCACAAATCACGTAGGATTTTCTGTTACAGAAAAGACTAGTGAAAGGTATAGTTGAAGGATAGTGAGGAGATTCTTTTGCCAAGATTTATTACACAAATCATGGAGGAATTTCTTCTAAGGGAAATTATGTGACACGTATCTGATGTTTCATTTTCAAGATTGAAACATGACTGAATTACAAATTTATGTCAAATATTCTATTAAGGGAAAGCTTGTGTCACACATATGGCGTTTCCTTTTGTGACTAAAACACGACTGGATGATGGATCAAAAGGAGATATTCACAGAGATCACAACAACAAAGAATGGGAAGATCTATCCCACGCTCTACAAGAAGTCTATTTATTCTTCCTGGTCAACGAAGAAAATCATTTTCCTTCATTATGCCAAGAAGAAGAGTGAAACTATGCGTTGTTCAAATCTACTGCAAGCGAAAAGGAGAAGAGAAGAAGAAAAAGAGGAGAGTGTGCAAGGAAGCACAATAACCTGAAGAGATAATACCTATGGTTCCTGGTGATGGCTTTCAGTGGATGAAATAGTGATCTTATCAGGCTTAGCAAAGCCATTTCAAAGGATAAACCCATCTACTTCTCTCTAACAATTGCAATAGTCAAATCCTAGTATTTGGGTGGACATTAACAAATCCCTTGTATCAAATCTCTTAACTGGGTGACATCTAGTAGATGTTCTAAAGTCCTCTGACAAGGCATGCTTTAACATGCCTTATTTTAAATCCCTTAACCAGGTTGCACCTAATAATGTGTTTGTAATCCCTTAACAAAGAAGGTTTTTCACAAGGCACACTTCAAAAGAGTGCAAAATTTGTGAGTTCTACTCACACTGTGGTTTTCTCCCATTTTGGGTTTCCATGCGATATATCTAGTGTTTTATGTTGTTGTGATCTTGTGTTGATTATTTCTTTTATAGGATCTATTTTTCATGCAGTAATAGTCAATAGATCTTAGAGTGTTTTCAAGTTTTAGTTGGTGTTGATTCACCCCTCCCCTCTTAGCACTAGTTGGGACCATCAAATCAATCCTTAGAGGCTAAACTATTTTACAAAATCCATTAGGAGCAACACCTCAAATGGGTTAGAATATTAAGAGTGAAATATATTGAATAGAAGGGAATAGTTTTCCTCCTAAAATGTATGGGGGAAATATGAGATCTACTTCTAAATCCAAATTTCCAAAGGAGAGATCCAAATTGATTAACCAAAAGGTTAATACACAATCGAATCAATCTATGGAGAATATGAAAGAGGAAGAAAACCTTATATTTCTCTATAAAGGAATTGTGCTTGAAATCTGAAATAATTGAAAGGCAAGTACTAACCTCAAAATAGGCCAGATCTGAAAAATGTTGATTTCTAATGTCTGTGTATAGTTTCGGGCAATTCTGCAACCTATTTCGGACTAGAAATGTCGAGACGAAGAAAACCCAGAAAACTTTTATCTTTCTGACAGCAGGTAGTCTTTGACCCCGATAAAAGGTTAAAGGCTACATTAATATTCTAAAGGTCGACTTTGATTTTGTTCGCAGATCTCGGAAGTTCATCGAAAAGGGTATCAAAATCCAAGCTCAGATCCGCAGTTTCACACCTGTACCTGCAAGAAAAAGAGGGTTTTTTGTTATTTGTATGGGGGTTTTCCTTGGTCAAACCCCAATTTAGGAATTAACCTTGAAATTGAGTTGAAATTGTAATGTGCATAAACAAAGTAAAATGAAATAATTCACCTTGATTTTGTTGAAGTCCTTGTAGAGGATTCGAATCCTGAAATCCACAAGTAGGGATGCTCCAATGGATGTAGAATGAATGTAGGATGTCTCAAATCAATGGCATTTGATCTTCAACACCAATCTTGAATGGATATTTGCATAGGAATTGACTTGGATGAATGTGGAAGGATGGATCTTCAAGGGGGCTCCAAAGAGATTGAATCCTTCAATGGCTAACAATGGATCTCCTTGATGAATGAATGCTTGAACACTTGAATGCTTGAATGCTTGAATTCACTTGCTTGCTTGCTCATGAAATTACTTGAGATGAGATGAAAACTTGATTGAGAGATGTGTTGAAAATGAGAGAGGAAGGCCTCCTTTTATAGTGAACTAGGGTACAAACCTCTAGAGAAGGCTGACATTAGAGAATTAAATCCCAATTAACCTTAACCCATAGAAATGGACCCATATTAAATACAATTTAAGGATTTACCATTCCGAAACCCGAAATGGCCGACCCGAAAGTGGGGAAACAAATATTTCTGAAACCCGATACCCAGAAATCAAAAAATCTTGGAATTTGAAATCTGGGTCAAAGACAAGGTAGACCCTGCCCTAGGTTAGGGTTGAGGTCATCCCTGACCTAGGTTAGGGTTGAGGTTGACTTTGACCTTGAGGTCAAAAAACTCAGGACCTCATACCATAATGCCAGGAAATGCAGACATAAAGTGAAATCAGGTGCAGAGAGAAGCAGAACGAGGGGAGAAAGCCAAATACATGCAAAGACCTAATCAAGGCACTTAACATGACCCCAGACCGCTTACTCAGAGGGCTAAATGGTCTTATCATGGAAGTGCTTCGATTTTAAGATGATACATTAAGCCCCCACTTTAGCAAGAGTATGGACTCAATGCAAACTCTTGGTAAAGGAGATCAGAATGAAAAGATAATCTTATCGTAATCATAGGGATAAAGAGAAACCTCAAGCCCCTAGGGACTCAGTCTTCGTCGACTCCAAGATCACAGTAAGAGAGACATCTCTAGAGAGAGAAAGAGAGGGTGTGATTATCTCGCCCAATGAGAACTTACGTCCCATTGTGAACCACACAAGGAAACGACGCAACTAGAAAGATGGAATTGAACTACCTAGTGAATGTGGCTACTCACTAGTCAACCCATCAAAGATTCATCCTTAGGAATATTCTATTCCATAAGAATAAAACCAAAAACAAAAGAGATCCAATCTTAAGGACACCTCCAACCTTAAGGGATCAAAAATATATATATTTATTTGAAATTGGAGGGATCAAGAGATCCTAAAATATAAATCCATGCTTTAAGGATTAGTCACTAATCCAAAAAGGGAGAAAAGGTATCTTGAAAAATAATATATGCATATCGAAAAGTGTGTGTGTGTGTGCAACAGGTGAGCAGAGTGTATGCCCCCACATTAAATTCATTGCTAACACTTTAACAGGAGCAATGGCTTTAACAGAAACATAAACAACTCCACTAATTACGTTTCCACGTCGAGATGCCTATTGGTACCCTTAAAATTTTTGAGTAATGGGACACATTAACATGCATTTGTACTATTTTGCTTTCAGGATGCATGTGGGAACCGAGTGTTTTCCGAGTAGTTTCATAAAATTTAGTTGTCCATTGCCTTTCATATGTTTCAGTGGTTTATTCTGGAGTCCTTAGTCCACATCTTGAAATGGGTTTTCATCAGTTTGGTTCTAGGAGGTCTCAAGATCAAAAAATTGCTAAGTGTGAAATTCATTGGGAAGGGCCAGTTGAGGGTTGAATAACTTGAATTATAATGAGTGTCATGAAAATCCAAGAGTGGAGGCATCTTTAGTGTACTTCAATTGACCTATGTTCCTAATTTTAGGTCACAATGACAAGTTTTGATAGGTCTTGTGTTTCCCCTATCGGACGTGTTTTCTCATAATTGCATAATGCACTTGTTCAACAATTCTGGAAGGCTCTATTTGTCAAGTTGTATCTAATACCCGGTGATTGGTCAAGAAGAATTAATGATGGATCTATATTGTAAACATGTTTCTCTTTTGGCCTGTCCATTTTCAGCCCCTGATGAATCTGTTTGACCCATTTCCAAAAGCAAATCCATTTGCAATTTTCATTGTTTTACTAAGGCCTGAATATGCATTTTATCCGGAAGCTTACTTTGATAGCTTGTATCTTGCGCCCAGGTGATTACGTCAGTTTTCAAGACCAGTTAAGGGGGCAATTTTAGTAGTTCTGGTAGTGTGCACAGACAGCGTTTCAAAGTGGCTATGTTTGATTGGCAAAGTATTTTTGGTCGCAATTTTTCATGGTTTTTCCTTTGGCGGATGTGTTGATGTATCAGAGGTGAACTTGTTCCTCGGATGGCATTTTCCTGTGAGGCTTTTCAATCAGTTTTTGAGACTGCTTCCTGAGGCCTGTTGTGTTAGTTGGAAATCCTGCAGAGATCCTTTCTCTCCTTGCAATGATGCTCTTTGAATTAGAGGAAATAAATGGTGGTGTTGTCAATAAACAAATATTGGTTGAGAAACTCACTTATTCGAATAACTCACAGCAGAATATTGAGGCATTATCACACTGGTTTCTTTTCATCGAGAAGAAGCAAAACAAATTGTGGAAACATGGGATTCCAAGTCTAAGATCCCTTTTTATTTGTTACCATGATTGGACAATTGTCTTCATGCTACACAAACTAGAAGTCACTTGTTGCATTCACATTTGCTCGTGACAACTTCTATACACATATATCTTTTTGTACACTACAAATATGGTGTCACAAATGGATATGGACTTGTGAATGCATGTGCCTTCTTGAGGTTTCAATGGTGAAAATGTAGGATTCATTAAGGCCATTCAGTTTGATGTTGGAAGCCTGTTTTGATTTGAAGACATGCATGTTAGTGAAAAAGGCCTGCACAATTCAGTATGAGGCCACCAGCATGGAGGTGCTAGCAAGACAAAATAAATAAGTGCCTAATGAAAGAAAGGAACTAGTGACATGGTAATCTCCTCTCCAGCGAAACAAAGCGTTGAGGAAGACAACACCAGTGAAGAAGCCAATGCATATACAAGCTGGAGATTGCCCAACGCAAATGGAAGATGGGACCTGTGAAATAAATGATGGAGGCAATACCAATGCAAAGACTGCCCTTTCTCTCACAGTGGTCGCATGATCGCATGGGCCATTTCTGGCCCATGCGATCATGCGACAAGTTAGAAATGGGAGGCTTGTGTGAGTTTAAGTAAGAGACACCAGTGTTTGATTCAAAGGAGTGTGTAGCAAGTGAGGAATGCAGACCAGTTTAATGCCATATGAGTCATTCTTTACATGTAGTGCACACCAAGTTTGCAGGGTTGTGCGCTATTTAGGAGCAATTATATGCTCCTTCATCTAGATTAGAATGTGAGGATGGCTTGCGCAATGCCAAATGAAACAAAGAGATGCTAGCGCATGAAAGAAGTGAAAGCTAGAGGAAGCCTGGCGGTTTTTAGCTCTAATGGTTATCCCACATTGGCAATGCTATGTATATTTCGGTATTCTAAATGCAACAATACATGGTTAGCGATTTGAAGTGAGAACGGAAAGGAAGAAAGGTGGGACCGGTCTTGTGTGCACTTGGTTTGAAGTGTTCACTTGGAAATTACACTACGAGCGGGCCCCACACCTAGGTAAGAATAATTTTGATAAAGTGAATCATATGTAGGATTTTGACCTTGGGATTCATGTCACCATCTGACGGTGGTCACATGATCTCAAGCGCCAGTTTCAGCCCTTGCGATCATGCGCCTAGCCGCCATGTGGCATACATGATGAGGTGGAAATAAGTTTCTTTTTAGTGTGCCCAATCAGAGATGTGACCCAATCAGAGACCGACATGTGGCGGGAGCCCACTCAGGTGCAGATGCAAAATAAATCAAAAATTCAAAATTGAGAGATTCCCATGTGCACATAAAAATCAAAATTAAAAGTATTAATTCCTATAGTCTGTACTATATGGAATAAATTCAAAAATCAAAATGCAGGCCTAGAGAATTAGAGAATGCAGGTATTCACCAAATCGCTAAAGGTAACTGCGTTTAGTGAATTAATTTGGAGATTCAGAGATTACACACATTCACCAGTTCTCCAAATGGAGTGGTTAACCTATGGTTTGTCTATGCACCCAATGAGAGCTTGACAAGTGGCGATTCCTGGTGCCTTCAGAGGAATAAATAATATAAAATTGCAAATTGAGAAAATATTTAAAATTTTGATATAGTCTGAACTATAATATTCAAATTTGAAATTTTAAATGCCATAGCCTATGCACGGAAAATGGCTGCCCGAGGCATCATTTTAGGGCCAAGTACCAAGTGTTATATATTGCCGAAAAGGTGAGAGAATGAGGATTTCATTTTCAAAATCAGATTTGATGCAGGTCTAGCTGGTTTCAAGATATTTCCAGTTGAACGAAATAGGGGGCCGAGAAGATATTTTGAAAATATCTATTTTGTTCAATCCGGTGATTCACAGTTTGTTTGAAGATGTGACAGATGCTTTCCAGAGTTGATAGCAGGTTCCATTTCCAGTTTGAAGGAAAATGATTCATCCTATGAGCAGATGAGAGAAAGACAAGTGTCACTTTGTAATGATTTCTGAGTTTCTTCCTTCTCCTTCTTATTCTGCAATTCTTTCAGGGTAGAGGGTTCCAATCTTTTTGCATGAGTAGAGCTCTGCAAGTGTTTGAGTTCCATTAATGTAAAGTCCTGTTATAAAATTAATGTTTTAGTCTAGATGTAGTGTCAATTTGAGTATACTGAAATAAGTTTTATCAATGAAATATAGCTGGAATCTCATTGCAAGTATTTTGATGTCTTTGTATGTTTTGGGAATTTTTATGAATTGGATTTGTAAGGCAATGTCTAGTTTGTCGTTTACAAGGTAGACTGTGAGTTTTTCCATAAGTTTCCTTCAAGGAAGGAGTAAATCTAGCTGGATAATCTCTGAGAATTTCAAGAATGTATAGATTTGATGATCATGTGTTTGCAGTGAAAATGATAGTTTGTAAGGCAGGGTATTGATTTCAGGTGTTTTTGAATTGATGAAGTTTTGTGGATGTTTTCTCAATTTGACTCCACACCCTAGGATAAGGCACTGGTTTTACACCAGACTTGCATCCAAATCTTAAATTCAAATCACTTTTCCCTTTCTAGTTCAAGAACATAAATGTTTGTCGATTGCATTGAATAGTGCAAGTGCTTTTGGTGATTCCTTGTAGAAGTGAATCAGATAGGTTAACCTGCCTGAGTTTTAAGCTCAAAGAGAAGAAGGGTGAATACCCTTGTCACTTTTGCCATTTTTCTGCAATGATTGTTTTCTTTTGCTAACATCATGGATTGGCTTTCTAAGCTCTGCATCAGTTGCAGCAAAAGACATTAGCAAATCATTTTGAGAACCCCTAATCCACTACCAAGATTTCATTGTGAAGTAGTGAGTCTGAAGATAGGTACACCCGCCTGGGTTTGTGGAGCCTGAAGTAGAAGAAGGACTTGGTCCTTATCAATTAGCCTTTTCCCTATAAGAACCTAGAATTGGGAACCTGAGAGTCAAGCTTAATAGCGATATTGGCAATTCTACATGAAAAAGAGCTAACAATGCCCCCAGACGAAGAGAAATCAAGGGAAATATCATAGAAACATACAGAGAACATAGAAGGGATCTACCTACCATGGGGTCAGTATGATCATAAGATAATATATATATGATATTATTGCAAATGAATTAACATCATTCCCCAAATAAAGTAGAACTACAATCACAAAGGAGGAAAGATCACATAAGATATACAAAGGAGAATTTCGGACCATGACATAGAGACCAAAAAGAATCAGTGCTACCACATCTCGAATCCAAGCAGATTACACAAGGAAACATTTACGAACAATAGCACAGTTACGGCATAACATGAAACAACATATAGAAGAATAGAGATACATATAGAGGAATTTTAACAACAGTTTCAATTCCTTTATCACCTTGCACCAATCGAGTAACAAGGATCATATAAAAGAATCTAACAACATTTAGCAAACACATTATGGGAGAAGCATAGTATAGTAGGCAAACACACAACAAAGCTACCACGAAGGACAAGCCAATTAAGCATGTCACCTACTCTCCCCATCTCATTGTATATCATTTAGGGAAGGTGGGTAACTCACAAGAGGGACTACATCCAACACAGTAGGAATGATAGCCAGTTCCAAACAAGGATCCTCTTGAGAATCACAATGTTCGACACTAGGTGTAAGGGTTAATTGTGATGAAAGCATATTAGGTAAATCAATGTCAATGTCAATAGTCTCATATTCATCATTAACATCATCAGTATCATCAAGAGTATCTTCTTCATCCAAATTAATCAAAATAGGATCTAAGATACGAATAGAATCATCATAATCATGCATCTTAACATCATTATTAGTAACAACTTCTTCTAACACATCATGCATAGATTTATCCGAAGAAGGTAGAGATCTTGGAAGAATAGAATTATGAGCTTTAGCATGATCATGATGCTTCTTACGACATTCATTAGCAGATCGATTACTTTTTGATTTACTTGAAATAGGTTGAGAACTAGGAGGAAAAATCACAGGATCCTTCACAGGTTCTTTAGGAAGATCAATAGGATTATTAGCAATAGGAGGAACTATCATAGGATCCTTCATAGGTTCTTTAGGAAGATCGATAGAAGGAACTTGATTAAAAGAACTAGAAGCCATAGTTAAAGGAGGTATGGAAGGTGTAGGCAAAAGACCATGATTAAGATCCATAGGAGGTATGCTTAATTCAAGAATCTTACGATGTTTATAAGCTTGATATGAATGGAAACGATTATCAGGTTGAGGAGGACATGAATTAGGTAATGAAGGCCAAAAGAAATCAAGAGAAGCACAATCTCTAGGCCTAGAAGGTTTATATAAACTATGATTAACCGTCTTCACTTCTTCATCATAAACAAATTTAAGACATTTATGGATAGGTGAAGCAAAAGCATGCATGGCATTCAACCAAGGAAAACCTAGCTTAAGTTGAAATTGATCAGAAGTAGGAACAACAACAAAGGTAGTGTTCACAATTTTTCCACAAAGTTCACCCGGTAAAGTAATAGAACCAAATGATGGATAAAGAAAACCATTACAAGTTTGAATCCACACATCCGATGTATCATAAGAATCACGTTGTAAGATTTTCATAAAAATATTTTCTTCAATAATAACATTGACTAAGGATGTAGGATCAACAAGACAACCATGAGTAGGTTTCTGAGAAATCCTAGCATAAATGTAAAGGAGACCATCAGGAGCTTTAATAGTCTCAGAGTCATCAAAGGACAATCAAAAGTTCCCGAGGTCTTTTATTCTTAGGTTGTTGTCGAGGTTTAGGTTGAGTTTTCAATTTAGGCTTAGGTTTTGGTTGAGGTTGAGATTGAACTTGAGGTTGAATCTGAGGTTGAGGTTGAGGTTGAGGTTGAGGTGGAGATACAGATTGACCAACATGCCCCACTTGTTTAACAACCTGATTGAGATCATCCATCTTTGAATCATACACAATTTCCATAGCAGATGATTGAGCAATGCTATTAGTATCATGCATAGGTAAAGGATTCGTATAGATTTGAAGGTTTTGATTAGGAGTCTAGAGACAGATTTGTTCCCACTACCATCAAGATTATCAATAGATAAAGCATTATAATCGATTAAGTCCTGAACCTTATGTTTTAAAGAATAACACTTTTCAGTATCATGACCATTCTGACAATGATATTGACAAAAAACATTTTGATCAAAAGATTTAGATGCAATCGTAGCAGGTAAAAGAGGTCTAATAGGAGGTAAAGTAATCATATTAGCACTTAACAACCTATTCATAATAGCATGTAAAGATTCAGAAAGAGGAGTGAATGTACGATTTAATCAAAAAGCAGTGGATGCAGAAGTGGCATTGTGAGATGCAACAACAACTTGATCAGCAACTGCATTTGCTTGTTTGTTTATCTTGACATAGTTGTTGAATTTTTGAAATTTATTTGGATTAGGAGCAGCATCACTCTTATCAACTGGAACAGGAGCCATTGGAGTGTTTCTCTCAAATTGACTCACTTGTAATTGATAATGATGAAGTGCTGCACAAAGTTGTTGAAAAAAGATAAATTCAGTAATTAGAATCTTGTCTCTAATATCCTTTTGCAAATTTGAAATAAACATACATTGAATATCAATATCAGGAACATGATAGGAAATCTAAGCATACAAATGCTTAAATCTACCAATAAATTCAGTCAATTTTTCTTTAGCACTTTGTTTACAATGCATCAAATCAGTCAAAGACACTTGCGGGCCAATGTTGTTTTGAAATTGTTGAATAAAGGCATTGGCAAGTTTTGGAAAGGAATCAATAGAATAAGGAGGCAAGGAACAATACCATTGTAAGGTCTTGTCACGAAAAGTTCTAGCAAATAGTTTGGCTAAAATCCTATGGTCATGAGCTTAATCACTACAAAAGATTTGGAATGTTTTAACGTGATGAACGGGATCTCCTTTTCCATTATAATTTTCAAGATGAGGCATGTCGACTTGCTGAGGAACAGGCGTACGAATAATTCCAAAGACAAAGGACTTCCCATGTCACATGTAGGAATACTAAACTTAATTTGAGTTAAGGAAGCAAGTTGTTGTTGTAAGGATGACACAGTTTGAGCCAAACTGATGATTGTTGAATCATTAGAGGAAATAAGAGGAATAACAACATTAGAAACACTAGGTAAAGTGTAAGAAGCTGCAAGAATAGAAGACACAACTGGAGGAACACTAGGAACTACAATTGGAAGCGGATTGGAATAAGTAAAAGGAACATTATGATATGAAGGTTGTGATGTAGGAAGGGACATAGGAGGAACACTCATAGGAATAGAGGGAATCGTCACAGTCACCAAAGAAGGATTATAGGTAGGAATACTAGGTAAAGGATTAGAAGAGGGTTCTACACTAGTGATAGGAGGAATCAACCCTAAATCTTGAGCTTCTTGAGCTAGAGGTTTAACATTTGAATGCACGAGGTGAGTAATACCATGCAAGAGGTTAACACCTTGATCACTATCACAAAGAATTTTTTTAAGAGCCTCTATAGCTTGAATAGAGTCTTGATTATGGTTCTCTTGAATAAGCCAATTACCATTTTATCAAGTTTAGTTGAGAGTTTTTGGACTTGTTTAGGACAAACTCTTAAAGCATCATCCTCATCATGAGATGAGTGAGAAGAGTTTTTCTCCATAATAGGATTGGAATCATGAAGAATCAAATTATCATCTAGGATCCTAAGGAAAGGAGATGAAGATTCATGATCAAAGGCACCCATGAGTCTACGACTTCTTCTAACTGGAATGTTCTAAGTAGGACTAGTAGTAGTAAAGCTCATAAACCAAGGTAATGCAAATGAACTAAACTAAGAACACATAAAGCATGAATATTTTTATATTTTTGAGATCTAATTAACATGCAAGATTTAACATAAAAGAGAAATCTAACACAACAAAACACAATAGGGCATCCAATTCCACAAAAGAAAGGAGAGTAACTATGTCGGGCTCACCAAAATGAATAGTGATGGTGAACACACAAGGTAAGACAAAGGGAAATCTAACACCAAAAAGAAAGAGAGTAAGCTCATCGGGTTCACCAAAATGAATAGAAGGGAGTAGTGTTCCTCCTAAAATGTATGGGGGAAATATAAGATCTACTTCTAAATCCAAATTCCCAAAGGAGAGATCCAAATTGATCAACCAAAAGGTTAATATTGCACAATCGAATCAATCTATGGAGAATATGAAAGAGGAAGAAAACCTTATATTTCCCTATAAAGGAGTTGTGCTTGAAATCTGAAATAATTGAAAGGCAAGTACTAACCTCAAAATAGGGCAAATCTAGAAAATGCTAATTTCTGATGTCTGTGTGTAGTTTCAGGCAATTCTGCAACCTGTTTTAGACTGGAAATGTCGAGATGAAGAAAACCCAAAAAAAATTTATCTTTCTGATAGCGGGTAGTCTTTGACCCCGATAAAAGGTCAAAGGCTACATTAATATTTTGAAGGTTGACTTTGACTTTGTTCACAGATCTCAGAAGTTCACCGAAAAGGGTATCCAAATCCAAGCTCAGATCCGTAATTCTGCACCTGTACCTACAAGAAAAAGAGGGTTTTTTTGTTATTTGTATGGGGGGTTTGCCTTGGTCAAACCCCAATTTAGGAATTAACCTTGAAATTGAATTGAAATTGGAATGTGCATAAACAAAGTAAAATGAAACAATTCACCTTGCTTATGTTGAAGTCCTTGTAGAGGATTCGAATCCTAAAATCCACAAGTAGGGATGCTCCAATGGATGTAGAATGAATGTAGGATGTCTCAAATCAATGGCATTTGATCTTCAACGCCAATCTTGAATGGATATTTGCATAGGAATTAACTTGGATGAATGTGGAAGGATGGATCTTCAAGGGGGCTCCAAAGAGATTGAATCCTTCAATGGCTAATAATGGATCTCCTTGATAAATAAATGCTTGAATGCTTGAATGCTTGAATTCACTTGCTTGCTTACTCATGAAATTGCTTGAGATGAGATGAAAACTTGATTGAGAGATGTGTTGAAAATGAGAGAGGAAGGCCTCTTCTTATAGTGAACTAGGGCACAAACCTCTAGAGAAGGCCGACATTGGAGAATTAAATCCCAATTAACCTTAACCCCTAGAAATGGACCCATATTAAATGTAAATTAAGGATTTACCATTCCGAAACCCGAAATGGCCGACCCGGAAGCGAGAAAACAACTATTTTTGAAACCCGATACCCGGAAATCAGAAAATCTTAGAATTTGAAATCTGGGTCAAAGATGAGGTAGACCCCGCCCTAGGTCAAGGTCGAGGTCATCCCTGACCTAGGTCAGGGTCGAGGTCGACTTTGACCCTCAAGGTCGACTTTGACCTTGAGGTCAAAAACTTTAGGACCTCAGTCCATAATGCCAAGAAATGCAGACATAAAGTGAAATCGAGTGCAAAGAGAAGCAGAATGGGGGGAGAAAGCCAAATACATGCAAAGACCTAATCAAGGTGCTTAACATGAACCCAGACCACTTACTCGGAGGGCTAAACACTCTTATCATGGAAGTGCTTCCATTTTAAGATGATACATATATATCTAACCTCAATGGGGATGAGGCATTAAGAGTCAAGGAATTCCCTAGGGTATCCCACATATGGAAATTTATATCCAAGTCCAACATTATCATTCTAGATCACATTACTTGGAACATAAGTGATGGTAGTAGAACACTATTTTGGAATGACTCAATGGGAGGCTACCCCATCATTAGCAAAGTAATGGACTCAGAAAGAATTAACACTACATGCTTTGAAAAATGGGGGACTTATGTCAGTGACTACATTATTTACCCTAAGTCCAATCTAGAAGGAAAGTGGCCACATAAACAATTTGAGGACCTAGGTATTCCCCAAGGGGATATTGATAACCTCAAACTAATTTTGAAGGAGAGATTTTTCTTGCTAAAAGAAGGTAGGGATGAGATCGTATGGAGTGGTTCCAAACTAGGTGGATACACTATGAGGGAGGGTTACAAAATTACCTCAGGTCAACATGACCAGATCAAAACACAATTACCAATACAATTATGTTGGAACAGAGCTTGCTTACCAAAGGCTAGTATATTTTCATGGGCGGCCTTGCAAGGACGAATTTTGACAACATATTGGTTCAAAAAGTTTGGATATCAGGGTCCCTCTATTTGTCCTTTGTGCTATAAAAATAAGGAGGATGTCAATCACTTGTTACTCAAATGTCCCTTTTCTCTAGAATGTTGGCAATGGATGTGTGTCAAACTTGGATGGATATCATCTTTACCAAATGACATCTTATCTTTATTCAAGTCTTGGCCTATCCTATTTAAAGAGAGCCTTTGTGGAAACCTTTGGATTATATCACCTTCAATTCTGACTTGGGAATTATGGAAGGAAAGAAACAAGAGATTATTTCAAGGAAAGGCTATGAAAAAAGACTCGGTGCTAAACAAAATAAAAGAAGTCATAGTGGAAATAATGACCTCAAGAATACAGGCCCAGAGCTCTACCCCAAAGTTTTATACAAGGTGGGATGATATTATGTTGAAAAACTGGTTCGGACTCAAAGCTCCCCAAATTCTAGGAAGGGATGGTCAAGCTAGTATAAGAAATAGATCAAATTGCATTTGGACCCCACCCTCTATAGGTTGGTATAAATTAAACTTTGATGGAGCTTCTAGAGGGAATCCTAGACCATGAAGTGCTAATTGCGTGATCCATTCAAGTCAAGGTAAGACCATCGCTAGATTATCAAAACCTTTGGAGAATGATACAAACAATATGGCGGAATTCAAAGCTTTGTTAATAAGATTATCTTTATGCTTAGAAATGAATTTGACCAAGATAGAAACCGAAGGAGATTCCACTATTGTGGTGAATGTTGTTAGAGCCAAGACAACTCCAAATTGGAAACTACATTCTTTACTTGAGGTCATATTAAATATGATCAGTAGATTTGAATAGGTTACAACTAACCATATATACAAGAAAGGAAATACCATGGCAGATAAATAGGCTAAACAAGGAGCAAAAGGCACTACTCTTAAGCAATATTTTATAGAATGAGATACTGCTATAATATGGGCTAAATCGAATTAGCAGAGGAATTCCAATTAGATCATGGTTCTCTAAAATAGGCCATGGAGACTAGTTGAACTTAAGTCTTATACTTGTTGCCCTGGAATATAAGTTAATAACATATCACCTATGCATAAGGGACAACAGTAGTTGTCAAATTCAAATTGTGTTTGGTGGGATTGGCTAGGTGATCACCAATGTCCATTTTTTAGTAGATGATAAAGGCATTAAAATATTGGAAATAATGGGGACAAGTCTTGATGGAAGAGTTAATTTAACCATAGGCATTGATGGGTTAAGGCACTACCAAGTTCCATTATGTTGATAAGGTTAAATCTATTAGTTGACATGACAACTTGCACTGAAGGAAAGCTCATGACTTGACGAGACATTTCACCTACTTCCTTCTCCAAATTTGTCAAGATGTGACTTAAGCTTAAGAGGAAACTCATGCTAATTTAGCTATTGCCAACAAATCGAAGTTGGAAATCATCTGCCAAAAGGAACTATAACGTCTTTGAATTGACGTTCTCCACGAGCTATCAAACATTCTTTATGAGCGTATATCTGGCTGATGTAAAGGAAGGACAACCTGCTCGATACAAGACAACTATAAACATTTTCATTTTCAAAACTATTGGAATTATCATCGATAGATTGTAAAGGAAGCAATCAAGGTTTTGAATTTGGTAAACTCATAACACTTAATAGCAGAAGAGCTTTGTACCAGACTGTTTGAAGAAAAATATCTCGTGGCTTTACATGATGCTATCCTCAACATTGACGATGATTTGACTATTCCTTTTGCATTTGACTATGCAGTGATGATGAGGGCAAGGGGTCCTTTTCTAGGAGTTGGCAACAAGCATAGGAGGAATATATACGGTGATCCTCCCATAAGGTTTTTTGTATTGATGGGGTAGGAATGAGAAAACTAGGAACTTAGAAGAATTTCTTAAAAAAAATTGGAGCGAATGCAAGATGGCTTAAAAATTTGGGAATGCATGATAGCTTGGAGTCTCCACATGGGGATGACTTTGATGAGAACGAAGATTGGGTTTTCTAGTACAAATATGACGAGAAGCTAGACAATTTGGGTAGTGAAGATTCCTCAAGGGTGAAGATGCCCAAGAGGCGGCTAGTGTTCCTCCAATAGATGCAGATGAAGCTAGTCCTTCTTCCCCAACCAAATGATTGCTCATAAGAGATAAGAGCATCTTTTGGGTTTTTTGTTTTTTTTTGCAATTAAGGTCATATTATGGCTTCAAATTTTGAAATTTCAATGTACGTAGATACGGTAGTTCGTTGATTGATAGTTTCTTCTTTGTTGTAGCTAGGAGTAGTATAGAGCTCCATTTTGGATTTTCAAGTTGGTCCTATAGTTTATGGTTTGATCCAAGGAACTTTTTGTAGCTTATTTTAATCTTTTATTTAATACAAACTTTGGGCTCGACCCCTTATTTACTAAAAAAAAGGAAAAAAAATTTGAAATGATAGAAAAACAAGGTTCTTTTATAGACTATCTTTGACTTTAAGAATGTTATAAAATTAAAAGCAAGAATTTCTAACTTAAAACATGTATACCCTTTTTTTCTAGGTATTTTGTTTCACGTCAGTAGTTTTTCTTCTTCAAGATGATAGACCTCTAAATATGATCTAAGGTTCAAGGAAAAATATACAAATAAAGATTTAATACCAACAAAATTTAACTAGTGATTAAACTAATCAATTTCAATGAATCAGATGTGTTATATGTTTTTTTATATTAAAAAATATTTATTTGGACTCATATGAACCATTTTTTCAGAAATATTTGTCCCTTCCCATAGTGAGATATGAGCCCTTTTTCTGAAATATTTGCCCCTTCCCATACTTCATGTTTAATTAAAAACTTAAAAGTTTTTATTTCACAATTTAAACTTATATTTGTATCTTTCTTTTATTATTTTAATTTATATTTATATTTTTTTTTTATTATTTAATTTTAATTCTTTATATTTCTTTTATTTATAAACATAATTTAAAATAATCAATTATATTTAGAAAATTTTAAATAATATATATTTTTTTAAAAGATTATAAATGAATATAATATAGAAATAATTAATTATATATTTAATACTTTTTAATAAATTATAAATTAATATTTTTTTAATAGATCTTATTATACTCAATAATAGATTGTCCTTCATAAATCTACATAAATAAATATCATAGTATAATTTTTTTTACTTAAGAATTATTATATTTTCAATTATTGTCCAACATACAATTATTACATTTTTCAATATTTCATATAAACATTGACGGGAACTTCCCTGCTCAAAAATCTTCTCTTCTATTTAAAGTATCAGTTGATTTAGTAACGTATTCACCATTCAACAGAGACCGTTTGGTTAAAATAATTTCAACAAACTCCTTCAAATATCCAGTTGCCCTTCTTCACCTTCCCGTCCGATCATTTAATAATTTTAAACAGCTTTGCATTTGGTCTTAAATATTCTTTAGGTTGTGGAAAACTACATCAAAAATTGAAATTTAATAGGCCTATGCTTTTATTCGGTCTGGCCTTTAAAAGGCAAACTAACTAGGTAGCATCTCCAAAATTATTGGAGAAGATTGTCCAGTTGATGATATAGGATGGAGCAGCATTCACCATTGCTGCAAAATGATGATGATTATGATATTCCAACCATAACCAACTGCAAACAAGCTTCTAAGGAATGGTGGAAAGAGTCTAAGAAGCTATGGATACTTGCAGGTATTGTAATCTTTTTTCCCTTTTTATTCAGAAATAAAAGTAGTTTTCATGAAGATTTTCTCACTGATACTTCAGTGTTTTCTGGTCAATGATGCAGTAAAACATTATTTATAAACTGCATATGCATAGTGTTTCCTGCACTTGTTAGTTGTAGATATGTGATTTTTGCAATCTATAATGTTATTGTGCACAGCTTTTGGTAATAGCTGTGTGAGTTCATTTTCTCAACCGTGCGGTCCAAATTACACGATCTATCATCACAAAGAAGAGAGTAAGACTAGAGAAATGTCTCGTCTAGCTTTCTTTTCCGTGATGATGGACCATGTAAAGAAGAGAGCAAGACGAGAAATTTCTCTTCTCTTGTCTTCTTGATGAAGGACCATGTAAAGAAGAGAGAGGCAGGAGAAATTTCTCATCTTGCTCTCTTCTTCTTCATGATGAACCATGTAATTCTCTTGTCTTGTTCTCTTCTTCATGCTGATAGACCATGTAATTTGATCCGAAACATCAAGAAAATAAACTCACACAGTATTACCACAAGCTATGCACAATACATACTAGTATTTTGATCATAGTTGCTGGACAAAGTAAACATTAACACAGGAAGTTGCTTCAAATCAAACCATAATCACATACGGCCTAAACCATGTTGCAGGTCCTGCAATCTTCGTATCTCTATGTCAGCAATCATTTTTGGCCACAATTTTGACCTTTGCTGGGCAGTTGGGCACTCTGCAGTTGGCTGCTGTGTCTATAGCAAACACTGTGGTTGCAGGGTTTTCATTTGGAGTCATGGTAAGCTTCTTCTGTCAAAATCCAAGCATTTTTAAAAATGTTTTTTTGGGAGCAAGTAGGGAATGCAGAAGGAAATGTTTTAAAAACTATACAAACAAAAATATACTCCACCCGCATTTTCTACTGTTCAAATATTTAATGTTCAGCTTTCTATAATACTTTTCTTTAAAAAGTTGAGGCTACCTTAAAATGGTATGTACTGAAAGGAGCGGGAGCTTTTTTTGTTCATTAGTTATCATTTTCTAATTGAATTTGTTTTTAAATCATACGTTGAGATTGGCAATTACAGCTTACAATGTAGGCTAGTTAAGCTGCATTTCACTTTTAACACTTTGAAACTATGATAGTTCACATTAATATTGGAGCTCCTACTTGCCACTAACATGCATGGCCTATATCATGGCTGCCATTAAATGTTTAATTTTTTACTGAATTCAAGCAATGACAAAATCATAGATAGTTAAGTATTTCCTGTTGGGGGGAAATAAATTTTTGATGTATTCATGTTATTTCTGTATAAGATTTGTTTGTATTCAACATTTCAGATCATACCGTCTGATCCATCATCAAGATCTAAAATTTGATTACAGAAACAGACTTTAAATTTTAATTACACAGAAAGAAACCCAATGACTATACAATGTGCAAACATCTCCACACACTTGGAGTATAAGTCTAGGCTTAAGTGGCTTTATCAACCTGAATTACTGGCTTCCTAGAAGAGGAGATTCCATCCATGGTTCTGTATTCAATCAACTGATTAAATGGCTTGGTAGAGCAATTTCTATTCTCTATAACAAAACCCCTGCATCAAATCTTCTTTCTGTCGCCTTGTTCTTTTGCGTCGGAAATTCTGAGTGGATAACTACATAAGCATATGGGTTACAGCTGCCTGGAGCTGATGTCGCCACAAATGAGCTACCTACCTCATCAGTTGCATAAAAGTTCAGTATGATGTGTTGAGTCTACATAAATAAATTACTTCCAATTTGTTTGGAAATTGGAAGTCAGAGCATCTCAAGGTGCAATGATTGAGAAGATAGGTAAGCATGAAATGCAAATGCTACAATTTGGACAAAACCGTTAAATGAATTCCTTCAAATGTGTTGGATGTTCTTGGCCCTTGAAAAATCTGTAAATGAAAAAATATCTATCTGCAGAACCTTCTGTAGCTGTTATTAACATGGTTATCTAGAGACCCGTCTCCCACTCCCTGAGATGTGTTTCGGAGACGTGTCTCTCTCTGGAAACTTCCTGATGCACATGGGTCTTTTGGATGCCGTCTTCGACGTCTTCCAACCAGAAGTCTCCCCTTCCAGAAATGTTAGGGTAAAATGTTCTAAAAGACTAAAAAAGAAGACAAATAAATAAAATAAGCCTGAATACTGTTTTATACTGATATTTTGGATGATACAAAAATCCATGTAAAATTATAGTGATGGGATCTGCTGAAAGTATAGACTTTTTGAAAGGGACGTAACCAGTTATATGACTGTTATCTAGTTATTGTAATGATCTTTTAATAATGACATCTGCAAGTACCCGGCTCCTATTTTAAAGGCAGCTCTGACCTACTGATCGAGACAGAGCATAGATTGGCATATTGAACTCTGGTTGTAGCCTTGTAGGTGGATTGGCAAGTCTAAGTTTACTATTCAACATGGTCACGATATCAAAACCCAGATAAATTGAAAACAATCTGTTGTGGGTTTTCATAACATAGTCTCGTATGCTAAATTTGTGCCAGTACAGATAACTAAAAGATTGCAAAATACATGAAGATTTTAAATTTGTCAACAGATGCAGATTGCAAACCATTTCATTTTAATTTTACCTAACATGATTGTATGGTGGGCTATTTAATTCAAATTATATATATTGCAAATGTATATTTCTTAAGAAATGCTGGAAAAACTTTCTTGATTTTCGACAGCTGGGGATGGGAAACGCGGTAGAAACAGTTTGTGGTCAAGCATTTGGAACGGGCAAAGTAGACATGCTTGGACTCTATTTGCAACGGTCACTGGTTATATTAAACACAACAGCATTGCTTCTCACTGTGACGTATGCATTTGCAACACCCATTCTCAAGGCCTTAGGTCAAACAGATGAAATAGCAGAAGCGGCAGGCAAATTCGCCGTGTGGACAATTCCTCAATTATTTGCTTTTGCAATGAATTACCCGCTCGCTAGGTTTTTACAAGCACAGGGTAAGCTATTTGTCATGTCTGCCATCTCTGGAGCTGCTTTAATTGTCCATGTTATCTTCAGTTGGTTGTTGATGCTCAAGCTGGAATGGGGACTAGCTGGGGCTGCAATAATGCTAAATGTATCATGGTGGATAGTAGTGTTGGGTCAAATAGTCTATATATTTAGCGGCACCTGTGGTCGAGCTTGGACTGGATTTTCATGGAGTGCATGTCACAATTTGGGAGGGCTCTTTCGTCTTTCGTTGTCTTCAGCTGTTATGATGAGGTTACTCAATCAAATCAGAGTTTTATTTCTTGGAATGTTATACATTTTAATGTTTTGAGGTTTGACATTCGCATTTGATTTCTGCTGTTTTCTTGGATCTAACAGTGCGGACTTCATGTACATGATTGCCCTACTCCTCATGGCCGGTCATCTAAAGAATGCAGAAGTTTCAACAGACTCTGTAGCTATATGGTACTGCACTCAAAATTCTTTTGTAGACAGATTACTTTGTTTTGGAATGTACCTGTGCTTTTTAACTGTTTGGAGTTTTACTTAGTTTTCATCAACCTGCATGCAGCATAAATTTGGTGTTCTGGATTTATATGATATATTTGGGATTCAACATAGCTATCGGGTAAGCTCAGAAATTCAATGCATTACTTTTTTTCTTTACCTTCGTTATGGAGTAACTAGAGCTGGAACCCGGCACCTCTTGTTAAAAGAGGCTGGGGTGTTCAAGCACTGAGTTACTTGTCGTGAATAGTTTCTGGTTTTAACTCTGTCTGATTTTTTTTAGTACAACATTTTGGGTTGTTTTCTATGATCTATCATCAGGATAGAAGAGTGCTAGAGTAGAATGAATGAATTGCAGACCTAAACAGAATTAAAAAAGAGGACAGGGAGAACGTGCACAGAATACAAGATAGAGAAGAAGTAGAATGAATGAATTCTGGGTCTGCAATTCAAGCATTCTACTTATTCTCTTTACCTCGAACCCTGTGCATCTTCCCCTTTCCCTCCTCTCTTCTATTATGATGATGGATCACAGAGTGTGACCTGAAATATTGAACTAAATGAAATCAAACAGAATTAAAATCAGAAACAATTCATAACTATTTTTGTGCACTGAGTTACTGCTAAGGATAGTACTCCCTTTTTTATTTTGAATGTGAATTGTTCATCTCTTTAAACTACACAGAGGACAAGAATTAAAATGTTGGACTTCCCATTGGCATTTTGGGGTGATCTACCACTGATATATGGCTCTTTGCAGTTAAGAGTGTTTTGTTCTTTGCCAACATTCCAAAGACAATAATTCGAGCTAAATTGTTCTGATTTTTGCAGTGTAAGAGTTTCAAATGAGCTGGGAGCTGGACACCCAAGAGCTGCAAAATTTGCAGCCATCGTTGCTTCTTGCACCTCTTTGGTGGTAGGGCTTATGTTCATGATGGTCATTTTGATTACAAGAAATGTGTTTCCCATGGCTTTCACAACCAGCAGTGTGGTTGCCAAAGCAGTGTCCAAGCTTGCAGTTTTTCTGGCAGTTGCAGTGCTATTGAATAATGTGCAGCTACTACTTTCTGGTAAGAACAGTAGAACAGAAAAAAAATCTTTTTGAAAGAGACCATTTAGTACTTAGGCTACCACGTACAAGCAGCTAAAATTTTAATCAAAGGTTTTTAACAGCCTAGCCACCATATACCTCAAGGATGGCATACATGTTATATCTACCTTTAGCAGTTTAAAAACTTAAAAAATCTTTAATGCAGCTTCTTGCTGTTTAGGTAGAAAACTTAACCTGTTCAATCTTTATGTTATAATTGATTGCCTCTTGTTTATAGTTCTTCCTTCTCCCTTGTTTGTAGTTAGGACAATTATGATGTAATATTATATGGCTTATTCTCGATTTCTTTTTATTTGTAAAGCAAATAAAAACGATTGCTCTGGTGTATGTTTTTGCTTCTATTCACAAAACTAAGTGGACTGACGTGTTGGGAAGCAGAATATTCACACCTTTGGATCTTCTCAATTTCTTCTTACTTGCAAAGCAAATGAATGTATATTTTTCTTTCTATATTTTTCTTCCTATCACAAACCTCAGTGAGCTGATGTGCTGAGAAGGCAGGATATGCACACCTTTGGGTCTACATATAAGCTAACCTATAATCTAAGCAGAGTTAGATGTGGGTCAATGCACCTCCAACATTGAGAAGACCTTTTGTCTTTTTTTGGACTAATGCATCCTCAATTTGAAGAGGACTTTTTCTTTTTTTTCTAAAGATACATAGAGAACATGCACGTTCTAACTTGGAAGACCCCTTTTGTATTCGTTCCTTCTTAAAAGATGTGTAGTCCAATGCATACTCTACATGAAGAGGAACTTTTGTCTGCTGTTGATCAATACACATTCAACATGAAGAGGACCTTTTGTCTCCTTCGGCCAATGCACATTCAACATGATGAAATTTTTTTCTCTTCCTTTTTTAAAGACAAATAGGAGCAACACATTTTCAACATAAAAGATCCTTTGTATCCTTTTCTTTTTTAACAATGCATAGTCTAATGCATGTTCCACATGAAGAGGACTTTTTGTCTCCATCCTTATTTTAACTTTTGGTTTATGACATTTAGTCTTCTTTCTTTATTTTAACTGCTAGTTTATAACATTTTTTAACTTTTTGAACTGTTAGACTTCTTATCATGTTGAAATTGCAAAACTTAGCTCTTAATTCTGGAGCTGCACTATAGCCTTACCATTCTTCTTGCATAACACTTTTAGTGTTAGTTTATGACCTGAATCAACAAATAATGTTTATGTGATTCTGACATTCTTTAATGCTCTGTCTGTGGATATAAAGGTGTGGCAATAGGAGCAGGGTGGCAAACATTTGTGGCCTGTGTAAACATTGTATGCTACTATGTTCTGGGTGTGCCCCTGGCAATTCTACTAGGATATAAATATGATCTGGGCACTAAGGTATTGCCAATCTTCCACTATATATACTAACTAATGTTTACCATTATGTTACGGTTTGTGGCTGAAGTATTTAACGATTGTGAATGTAGGGAATGTGGGTTGGGATGCTTTGTGGAAGTGCATTGCAGACTGCGGTTCTATGTTTCATCACAATTCGAACAAATTGGAGCCGAGAGGTACTGAGCATTTATGTGAGATTAGTTATAGCAATATTACTTTTTTTATGTCCAAGAAATCTAGCTAATTAAATATTGGTCTGGAATGCGGTGTTGCTGCAGGCTTTGCGGGCTGAAAGTAGAATTAAGACTTGGGGAGGTGGATTTACACATCAATCTTCCATTTGAAGATTCTGAATCTTGTTCTTCTTTCACCTTCTTTATTTAAGAGATGGCATAGATTTTACCAGTGAATATGGAGTATTTTTTGTTGTGTCAAATTAATATGTTTATATCAGAATTAAATAGGGCAGTTTTAAGAGTCAAACTATTTCATGAATTGTGGGTCACATACATTAGTGTTTTCTAGCCACAGACATTCCATTGAATTCATGTGTGCACAAATTTCAGAAGAATTTTACATATTCTTCACTGAGAAATCCAAGTAGGAAACAAACTTATCAATCCTTTTTGAACTATCATTTTCTATAGCGACGGCTGAGGAATGGAAAAAGTAATTGAAAAAGTAAATTTCAATCAAATCCTTGCTGTAGATCTTAGATCTGAAAATTCACCATTTCTTGTGAGTGATATATCTTTACTGTATTAAATCTCTGCAAGTTCTTCTACTACGATTCGTGAAGTGTCAAATTTTAAGGTCAAATGACATTTTGGTTGAGAGGAATGTTTTTCTATAAAACTGGTACTCCAGAGTCCGTACTAATATCTTAGTTCCCAATTAGTATACCATTATAACAGTTCAGACTATGGAATTCAAACCCATTAGTGTCCTCTATTTTTTCATCCTACTTATAATCTTGAACAAAGATATTTGCAGGGAGATATTTGGCAAAGCTCTTCTTGAGCTTCAATTTCCTTCTTATTTCTCCTATCTTGGTGAGCAATTATTGAATGGTCAAGTAGAGCTCCAAGAGTCTATGACATACATTCTGGTTAGAGCAATTACTTTCCTCTGGAGAAAGAGATTGAAAGCTACTTTTCAAGGAGATACCACTCCATTCTACAGGGGGAAATTAACAATATGTAGAAAAATATTTGGGTGTCATTGTGCATGTTAAGCTTGCTTGAGTGCTTTCCAAAACTGAAAAAAAAACAGAATGCTGTATGAAAGGGGTTTTGACGAAGGTTTTGGAGCCATTAGTGACAAATCAATCAATTTTCCCAACTCACACCATGATTGGAATGATTATAACTTGATCCCTTTAATGTGTGCATCCATGGGGGTCAAGAGAGAGTGGTGGCTGTGGCAAGTGGCAACAAGGTCAATAAAACATGTAGTTCCCCAATTTCTGTGAATTAACTCTGTACTATTATATATGCGGTGAGGAAAATGAGATAAGCACGGCAAGGTAAGAGTAGAGGATATGAGGCAAATAGCGAGGGAAATAAGGAGTTTGAAGGGTAAGAGGAAGCAAAAGTTGTTGGATCACATAATTCAAGAAGGAATAGACAGTGAAGTAGGAGATATTTTTGATAGGAAGTCAAATTATGGTGTTTTTATCAGAATTCAATGGTAGCGCATTTGAGGTAGAGTAATATTGGGATGGGAGATCTTTTGGAAATGTCCAATGCTTCACCTTTATGAGAATCACCTGAATGTAATGAATGCGAAGTATACCACTCACTCATGAGAGATATTCTTGAGAAGCAAAACATGGATCCTTAAATTTGACTCAAATACATTAGCAGTATCGTATAGATGGACAATTAAGGTATAAAAGTGATGATACATTGAATCTATTGTAAGTCTTAGTTTGTAATAATTTTTTCAAGGAATTGTTTTTGGAAGTTCTTGACTTCACCTTTAAACATGTAAGGGAACACATTAAGAAAGAATATAATTTTAATTTATAATCTAAATAAACATGCTTGAAATGTACAAAATAAAAATATAGATATATAAGGTAAAATTTATATATTTGATACCTTTTATTTAATATTTTTCATACATCTTGATGTCTATTGATGGAGAACTTGTTCAACATATTTCTAAACCTTGAATCTCTTGCAAGTGTACCAACCTTGTCGTACAATACATTCCTTCTACTCTACAATGTTTGTCCTTCAACATACTTGTACCCTTGTCCGAGTGTCTACTTTTGTTTAATCATAAACTCTAACTAACAATCAATCACAAACCCTATTTTATCTTACTAAGTTTTCTCAGTCAATAAAAAAAAAATTGATGTCTTCTAAGACTTATCCATCCCCTTCTAATCTCCTTAAGGCCCCGTTTGTTTGTCGGAAGATGACAGGACTATGAGGATGATAACCCGATTATGACCCATATCCACTGTTTGGAACCCTTAAAGTCATAATCGGGTTATCATCCCAAAACCTAAATATGGGCCGAAAATGAGAATATCCATCTTCCAGCCGAAGAGGTGGAATATGTTTTCATAACCCGGTTTTGGCAGATTATAAACCCAATTTGATTCTCGGTCGGGTCCGCCATCTTCCCAACATATTGTTTCGTGGATATATTTCATGTTTCGTGGATACGATCTTTTGTTTCACGCATACGAAAAATTGTTTTGGGGATACGATAGTGGGTAGGGTTTGTGGACGCTTTTGTGGGTCTGTGAACTGGTTTCGTGGGTTTGTGTACTGGTTCGATGGCAGCGTTGTGAAGGGGGTTTGCAGGTTTGTCTTCAACTCATCTTCCGGTGCGTTGATCAAGGTATGCTATTCTTCTTTGTTGCTCTGAAAATCTACGACATTCTATTTTGAGCGTGCTGGTTTTTCTCTGCAATTATTTTAGTATAATGGGTTTGTAATATGGGTTTTTCTCTTTGCATTCTGCTTGGTATCGTGGCAAATACATTCTTTACAATTATTTCAGTATAATGGGTTTGTAATATGGTTTTTTCTCTTTGCATTTTGCTTTGTATCGTGGCAAATACGTTCTCTGCAATTATTTCAGTATAATGGGTTTGTAATATGGGTTTTTCTCTTTGCATTCTGCTTGGTATCGAAGTGCATTTGTAATAAAGTTCTCTGCATAATATTTTCAAACTTTTTGTGCATTTTGAATGTTATTTGTGAATGGTAGAAGATACCCTGTTCTTGCTAGGATATCCTCCATTGTATTGCCTTCATGATTTCTTGGCACGACAATGTTCTTTTCTGAATCCTGAATATATCACTCTAGTAACATTTTTTCATACTAAAGAAACTCGCCAGTGTCAGTTTTCCACTTTTTTCAGTTTCCAAAGCATTTTTTTGGACTATATCCTTCATTTAGTAACATTTTTTCATACTAAATAAACTTGCCAGTGTCAGTTTTCCTCTTTTTTTTGCTCTGTTAAAATACTAATGAAAATAGCAGACACAAACATCTTGGTCCTAGAAACTGAAATGGGTTGTATCTCCAGAACCCAATTCATTTTCCTTGCAATGGCAAGGTTTGTGGATGAATTCTAGTGAACTCAGAGACTGATGCAACCAAAAATGTCAAGATTCCTCTTAAATTTCTTTCTTTGCCAAACTAAAATGCATAACAAAGATTTCCCGAGGATCCGGCTTCCCTCTTTATACTGTTCAGGATGCTTGAAGAACCTCTTATTGCCAATCCCTCTTTATACTGTTAGAAGCATCAAAATCCACCTCTTTCTTAATAGTAGTAACGCCACTTTCTTAATAGGAGTATGTGTGTTATTTATAATGACAAAATTATCAGAATTCCCCTCTTTCTTTCTCAGTGGCAGCAGCGGTGCCACTTAAGTTTATCAATAAGAATTGTGTGTATTACAAGATAGGGTACAAAATTTAAGTTTTGATACTTTCTTACTACATACTTGGGTTTTGGCTCCCCAATTATAGCCTCCTCGCAGTTCATTGAAGGGAAAAAGAATATGTGTGTCTCAGGTGTAATAATGAGCCAAAGAGTGATGCTTCTTATGTATTTAGCTATGTTTGTGCTATTTTGAAATATAAAAATTTGGCTTGTCTTATGATATTTATACCACATCTCTTTATAGTTCTCTAATTTGAGAAATGTAGAAATTTTTTTTTGATTATATAGAACATGAAGTAAAATAAAAATTAAATGTATGATATGTAGTATTTCACTGGAGGTAAATCATATGCTTAATCTGTTTCATTTTGCTATCTGTTTCTGTTTCCCTTAACAGTGAAATGTATGGAAAATAGACAGGCACACGAACTGTTTGATAGATTTTCCAAAGGATTTTGTGGTCCTGACAAATATCCTGTATCCACAAGGATATAGCAATCAAGCTTCGTGTCAATAATCCCATGAATGGGGGAGTGGAGTGTGGAGCGCTACATTTGTTTTTCTTATGCTATAACAAATATCTAATTTTATGTCTATATGATATAATGTATTGTAATGTATGTCAATGCAATGGATGGCTGTAATTTACCAAAATGCAAACATGAAAGGTGGTTACATGATGTGGTGGACTCAATCGACCATCATGTCACCGGTCCTGCATGTAATCAATATGACAAGGTTCCATTCATAAGTGAACATATAGATCACTCATAAATTGCATCATAATTCTGTTGGCTACATGAAGAATTACAGTTTCCATGAAAAGAATATTCCTATCAACTTGTAGTAGCAATCCCCACTATCTCCACTTTTTCCTCTCCAGTTTTAGTTAGTTGAGGACCTCATTTAATTAATTTTGATCCCTCTTGCATCTTTAAATGACCCTTAATTTTGGATGAAATGATTATGCCTCATTTAAAATAAAATAAAAATATCCTAATGTATTGTCTCCTCACTTTCCTTCTATTATTTTCATAGTGGCATAGAATTGTATTAACTGATCCTTCTTATACATGTTTTATGCTTTGATATTGAATTATATATCTGAGAATGTCATTTCAAGATTCTATATAATGGCACATCCTTTCATGCTTTTATTGTTATTGTACACCATCTATTTGATAACAAAAAAACTCACCTCTGAACTGTAACATCGTTCAATGCCTTTAATCTATATTTGATCATACATTTATTGTATTGACTTCAATATACCTTGCGATGTGTGAGCTACACTTTTCAATTGTGTATGTATTTCTCATTGTTGTTCTTGTATTAGATTTCATACCACCATACTTCTTGCTGTCCAAACAAACTTGCCCCTTGCTAGAAGTCTTCCTTCCAATGACTATTCCAAGAGCGATTTCATTGTATCATTACATTCCTTTGCTATCATCAGTCTTATTGGCTTTGTCTTTGTCTCTAAGTTTGAACACCCACTCAACTGTGTAGTTTTTTGAGTCAAACCCATTGACCCATGATTCATGAGTAGTGGTGATGCTCACAGAGGTGAAGCACCAGGACTTCCCAGTAGGTCCCGGTGCTTCACCTCTGTGAGCATCACCTAGATTCATTCATTCTCATGAGAGATGGGTTCGTGTTGAACCAGTACTCATGAATCATGGGTCAATGAGTTTGACTCAAAAAACTACACAGTTGAATCCTGATAGCAATATCACATACTCATCCACAGTTATATCCATGAAACAATATATCGTATCCACGAAACAATATAACAGGAAGATTGCAGACCCGACTGAGAATCAAATTGGGTATATAATTGGCCAAAATCGGGTTATCAAAACATATTCCACCTCTTTGGCTGGAAGATACATATTCTCATTTTAGGCCCATATTCAGGTTTTGAGATGATAATATTCAGTAATCATATTCATTAACAACAATACCATATCCAGTATCATACAACAATATCATATTCAATATCATACAACAGTATCATATTCAGTATCATAAGCATGTTCATATTCAGTATCATATTCATGAACAACAATATCATACAATAGTATCATATTCAATATCATATTCAGTATTATAAGCATGTTCATATTCAGTATCATATTCATGAACAACAGTATCATATTCAGTATCATAAGCATGTTCATATTCAGTATCATATTCATGAACAACAGTATCATATTCATTATCATATTAGTTGGTTGTTAGGTTCGATAATGTCATTTTGATTCAAGTTTCGGTATATCTCTTGATCTTGCTATGATATCTTAAGAAAAGAATGAGGCTTTTCTATGTATGTGGGTATGTTTCTATGTATCTATGTATCTATTTATCTATCTAATTGTTTATATGTATGAACTATCTAACCCTATATATCTATGTATGTAGGTATGTATCTATGTATCTATGTAACTATTTATCTATCTAATTGTATATATATGTACCTATGTTTTTAGGCCATTGATGGATCCTATTAAGAATATTGACGTTCTAGAACGGGTAGTGTGGGGACCACATATTCTCAGCTTCTCATAGCTCTGATTGCTTGTGTTGCCGCAGCCATAGTAGTGGTGGCCCTAGAATCTAATGCAGATAGGGGTAAACAAAAAAGAAAAGGAAATAATTTCTATAGAATGGTTATTCATTCCAATGATGTGGATTGTCGTGATTAGATTTGCATGAGTAGGGGAGCCTTCTTTCGTCTAGCTACTATCCTAAGGCTGAATGGATCCTTGAAAGATACGATACACTTGACATTAGAAGAACAACTTGTGATGTTCCTCCACACCGTTGGCCACAATTTGAGGAACCGCAAGATTGCCCACAACTTTGGCCACTCAGGAGAGACAATCAACCGATACTTCCACAAGGTGTTGAGGGCTATCTTAGGACTCCACAAGGATTGCTTTCTACAACCTAGTCCAAACACTCCTCCTGAAATTAGTGGGAACAAACACTTTGATCCATTCTTCAAGGTAATTGTTGCGTTGTTACATTTTTCTTGTACAAATTTTTATCATTGAGGACTGGTTGACCTTACAATTAATGATTGTATCATATCATATAGGATTGTGTTGGAGCTATCGATGGAACCCATATACCAATCACCGTCGATGTCGACATGCAAGGTAAATATCATGATAGAAAAGGCAACCTATCGCAAAATGTTATGGGTGCGTTCCTTCGATCATAAGTTTCAGTACTACCTTGCTGGTTGGGAAGGGTCTGCCACAGATAGTCGTGTTCTAGCTTCAGCTTTGTCAAGAGCAAATCCTCTTGTTGTTCCCCCCGGTTAGTCAAATCATAGTTTAATAATATGCTTTATTTATGTAGGAAAATATTTTCACATTTCACATATTAATAATATACTTTATTTATGTAGGAAAATATTTTCTAGTGGATGCTGGATATCCCAATGCACCTGGATTTCTTGCTCCTTATCGGTGTACACGCCACCACCTGAAAGAGTTTTCAAGAGAAAATCCAATAAACTCAAAAGAAGAGTTGTTCAACCATCGACACTCCTCTCTTAGAAACTCAATAGAGCGTACATTTGGTATTCTCAAGCAGTGTTTTCCAATCTTGAAGCATGCCACATCTTATCCTATCATGACACAAGCCCATATTGTATTAGCATGTTGCATACTACACAACTACAGTATGGTAGAGGATGACATTCCACCAGAAATTGACATTGAAGAGGAAGATGATCGTGATGGGGTAGATGTACCAGTGCTAGAGACATATGGGTTGTCTCAAAATGATAGAGACCAATGGGCACAGTTTCGAAATGATATAGCAAGTAGAATGTGGGAAGAGTATAGATCTTGACAATAGTTGTTCTTGTATGGATCAACACTACTTGATGGTTTCCTTTTTCTTGTCTTTTTATCTGCAAGTATTGGACTTGTAATGGTCAATGTGTTTTATTTGAGTAAACTGATGTATGAAGATACTTTGATATACATGATGGTTTCCTTTTTCTTGTCCTTTTATCTACAAGTATTGGACTTGTAATGGTCAATGTGTTTTATTTGAGTAAACTGATGTATGAAGCTACTTTGGTATACATGATGGTTTCCTTTTTCTTGTCTTTTTATCTACAAGTATTGGACTTGTAATGGTCAACGTGTTTTATTTGAGTAAACTGATGTATGAAGCTACTTTGATTAACAACAATTTGTATACACAGCATGGCTTACACAGAATCATTGATGAAGATGAATGAGATTGCTAACACGAGCCAGATATCTTCTTTGTCAAAGAAGATTATGTGGTCAAAGGACATGGAATGAAAGCTTATAGACTTGCTCCTTGAGCAAGTACAACTAGGAAGAAAATGTGATGGAGGCTTCAAAAAAGAAGCCTAGACCGCAATTGAGAGGCGGTTCAATGTTGATTTGAACCTCAGTCTATCCAAGGACAACTTCAAAAACAAGTTGAAAACTTGGAAGCTTGCATATAGAGTCATGAAGGAGCTTCAAAATACAAGCGGTTTAGCTTGGAACGAGGCTACTCAGTCCATGGATGCTAAGGACAGCATGTGGGATGAGCTTCTCAAGGTAGGGTAATCTCTCTACTATTTTGATGGAAATAATATTGCCTTCTTTTTAAGTTAATAAAGAAAGACAAAGAACCTAATCCATTTATTTATGCCAACATGCAACGAAGAGAGTTAAAAAATGCAAGAATGTATAAGAGGTAGCCCTTTCAGTACTTCACTGAATTGGGTGTAATTGTCGGTAATGACATGGCTGAAGGAAATGCAGCTACCACGACCCTTGAGTTTGAAGAAGGGAACCCTTTGGAAGAGCCATTCGATGTGAATGATGAAGAGGACGCTGTACATCTTGATAGTGGTGTTGATTGGGATGATGAGCCTTATAATTCCACTCAGTCCATTGCAACAACAAGTACTAGAGGGACTCCTAGTTCATCAGGCAGAAAGGTGGGAAAGAGGAAGAAGGCAAGTCTAGATGCTTCATTGGATTCCATGTTTGAAACAATGAAAAAAATAAAAGAGGGCATGAACAATATTCACCTTGTTAAAATTGATGAATCTAGTCATGAGAATGCTTTGACGGATGCCTATAACGCTGTCAAATCCATGCCCGGATTGAGTAGAGGTGTATTCCTCAAGGTATATGAAACCTTCTTGGGTCAACGTGAAAGAGCCAAATGGTTCTTATTGATGACCGAGGAGGAGAGAAGCGACTGGATTGTAGCCACATATGGTGGTTTATAGTTATTTTAAAGGACATCATTTTGTGATTTTAAATGAGTTGGAAGCCTATAAAAGGCTAAAAAACTAACATGATATTGCTGTTCATTTTATGAATATGACATGAAATCTGAATATATGTGTATGCCAACTTTAATTCAATTTTTGTTGAACATGATAGTGAATATGATAGTGTTGTCCATGATCATGATTGCTGAATATGATACTGAATATGATAGTGTTGTTCATGAATATGATTGCTGAATATGATACTGTTGTTTATGAATATGATTATTGAATATGATACTAAATATTCAGTATCATATTCAATATCATAAGAAGTATCATATTCATTATCATAAGCTGAATATGATACTGTTGTTCATGAATATGATTGCTGAATATGATACTGTTGTTTATGAATATGATTATTGAATATGATACTGAATATTCAGTATCATATTCAGTATTAGGACATACCATCATATTCCATGCTTATCCATTTGCATTTCATAATTACATTTTCAATCATTCCATAACTACATTTACAATGCTTGTGATTACCATTTTGATCATACTTGTGATTACCATTTTGATCATATATACATGATGATCTTGTTGTGATGTGGCATGATACTTTATGATGATATCTAGTGTATTTTGTGTTCAAGAACATTGATTTTTTTATCATGTTGTTACTGATTTTCAATGGTATTGTACTTTATCATGTTGATGGATATATATTTAGATTTTTTACTATTATATGCTCATATTGTCACAAAATGATTATTTTAATATTTTAATTTAAATGCAATTGTTGAATATGATACTGAATATGATACTGTTGTTCATGAATATGATTGCTGAATATGATACTGAATATGATACTGTTGTTCATGAATATGATTGCCGAATATGATACTTAATATTCAGTATCATAAGCTGAATACGATACTATTGTTCATGAATATGATCGCCGAATATGATACTGAATATTTAGTATCATAAACAATATCATATTCAGTATCATAAGCTGAATATGATACTGAATATGATAGTGTTGTTCATGAATATGATTGCTGAATATGATACTGCTGTTCATGATTATGATTTCTGAATATGATACTGAATATTTAGTATCATATTCAGTATCATAAGCAGTATCATATTCAACATCATAAGCTGAATATGATACTGAATATGATACTGATGTTCATGAATATGATTGCTGAATATGATAGTGCTGTCCATGATCATGATTGTTGAATATGATACTGAATATGATACTGTTGTTCATGAATATGATTGCTGAGTATGATACTGAATATGATACTGCTATTCATGAATATGATTGCCGAATATGATACTGAATATTCAGTATCATATTCAGTATCATAAGCAGTATCATATTCAATATCATATTCAATAGCTAAATATGATACTGAATATGATACTGCTTATGATATTGAATATGATACTGTTGTTCATGAATATGATACTACATATTCAGTATCATAAGTAGTATCATATTCAGTATCATATTCAGCTACTAAATATGATACTGAATATGATACTGCTTATGATACTGAATATGATACTGCTTATGATACTGAATATTCAGTATCATATTTAGTATCATAAGCAGTATCATATTCAGTATCATAAGCAGTATCATAAGCAGTATCATATTCAATATCACAAGCAATATCATATTCAGTATTATAAGCTGAATATGATACTAAATATGATATTGCTATTCATCTCCATTATTAGGGCCCGTTTGTTTGTCGGAAGATGACAGGAATATGAAGATGATAACCCGATTATGACCTTACAAAATATAGTTTTATGAGAAATGGAAGCATTCGATATTTATGTTGGAGCCACTAGTAAGTACCCACTGGTATTTTTATTGTGTTAATTCCTTGGATCCATGCCAAGATTATTTTGTGTTGCTAGTGATTATGTTGGCTTTCACAGAGTGTGCTTGTCATTTTATACTTCATTTTATATAGTGCTCATTTTCCTCTCCATTATTTTGTGTTGCTAGTGATTATGTTGGCTTTCACAGAGTGTGCTTGTCATTTTATACTTCATTTTATATAGTGTTTGTTTTTCTCTCCATTTTTTTTTTTCTCTCCAATTTTAGGAAACCTTGTTTCTCTCATCTTTTGAATTTTGAGTGCTTTCAGACATATTAGCTTGCATTTGTTTTTAAGTGGAATACACGAAGGAGTACCACATGATGAATGCTTCATTTAATGTATTGTTAAGGTGTAGTCTCTTAACTATCCATTTCTAGTTCTTCAGATATGATTTTATAAATGTGTTTTGGTAGACGACTGTATTGTTCATGATTTTGCATGTATTAACCATCTTGTTATTATTGTTGCGTTACGAAATTAAGTTTAATAATTCTACTTTGTTTAATGCTCTATTTCATCTTCAATTTCTTTTCATTTTTCATTCATTTTAAAAAACCACATGATAGGTACAGAAATAGAAATGGATATTTTTGAGACTACACATATGATAAAGTGAGACTACACATATGCTGACATTAAATATGTTTGAAATAGCTTCTGGATTTGATTTTGTAGATATTTTACGGTCACACTCTATGATCCTTCATCGGGATGGAAGAGATAAAAATGACTAAAAGAAAAGTCAGTCCATCATTTTGGTCTATTGCAATCATTTTGGTCTCAAACTATCTATTGCAATCCCAATGATGAATCACAGAGCGTGATCCAAAACTATCTACACAATCAAATCAAGAAGGTATTTCAAACATCGATGCAAAAAGTATCCACATATGCTGATAAAAAAATGAGCTATCTGATGATTGTTTACTGTTCATGTTTGTAAACAGTCAAAATTTCTGATGGTACTCCTTGGTGTATTCCATTTAAAAATGAACAAGTTTTAGTTTTTGTATCATGTTTACTTTGTAGATGCAGGATTGATCATCAAATGTGGGGCATAAGGGCGTAGACCATGGATCTACTTGCGTTTTCTTATTTAACGGTGTGTTTTCACACCACCAACCAGTTCATGGATATTGTTATATCTGATGCTATAGTTGTGTCATTATATTTTTTGTATAACTTTTTCAATTTGTACTCATAGAATATAGTCATGTTGTTATAGTGAACAAAATTAGTATGAATGAACAAATTTTTGCTTGATATAGTGCTGATGGCTATGAGGAATGCTCCTATGTGTGACTGCGGTGATGGATTGCGTTGTGCGTTGAGGAAGTCATAGACAGAGGACAATCTAGGCCGTAAATTTTGGGGTTGTAAAAACTTCTATAAGGTTGTTAATTGCACAATATTTAAATATTTACGAATAATAAATATTAGTCATTATAGCGAGACTAACTTAGATTTGTATTGTAGGATGGAGGTGGATGTGGTTAATTCCAACGAGTCAATGACACCTCGTCATTGTCTACATCATCAGTACGTTCTACAAACAGACCTGTTGTAGATGACGAGTGCAAGAATTGCAAAAGACTCGAGAAAACTATGGCAAAAGCGGAGGCTACATCTAAAGCTGAAATCTTATTTTTACGACGTCTTCTTTGTGCAACAATCGTACTATTTAGTTTGATCATCGTACTACTTAGTTTGATCATTTTTTGGAGATAGATATATATGTGGACTAGATGACTTATTTATATTTTGATGTGATATGAGCAATGTTATAATTATTTTTTTTGTTATAATATTGTTTATGATAATGTATAAAATTATTAAAAAAAGTTAAGTTTACTGTTCAATATTGTTTTTGTTAATGTATAATATTGTTTATTTTTTTTGTTAATGTATTGAAAAAAATATATTAAATTTTGTTAAAGTTAAGTTTATTGTTTTTGTTAATGTATAATATTGTTTATTTTTTTTGTTATGATATTGAAAAAAATATATTAAATTTTGTTTATGATTTACTACATAAAAATATAAATTAATATCAAAAGACTATACATAAAGAATGGACCAAAATAATAAATGTATAAAATTATTTAAGTTTTTGTTCACAGAATTGGAAAAAATATATTAAATTTTATTTATGATTTAGTACATAAAAATATAAATTAATATAAAAAAACTATACATAAAAAATGGACTAAAATAATAAAATATCAAATTAAAAATTAAATTCTAATTCCAATTCAAAATGTAGAACCAAACAGAGAAGATGAATTTCTATCTTCCAATTCGAATTTGAAATTGCAAACCAAACACATAAAGAGGAATTTCTATCTTCCAATTCCAATTTCAAAAATGGCAACCAAACGCAGAAGATGGATTGTCTCATCCATCTTCTGAGTCAACCAAATGGTCCAAAACATATTCCGAATATACAAAATCAGAATATCAAAACCTTATTATGAGATAATCAAGTTTTGGGCCAAATTCCAATTCCACAAACAAACGGGGCCTAAGTGTTACTAAATTTTATAATGTTCTTATGCTCACCTATTATTCATCCTTGATTGAAAGTCATGTATAACTTCTCCATTGCTAAAGCTTATTAAAGAAATTTTGAGCATCATCCTCCTTGGCCACTTTTAATGCGTAACATTCACTAATTCGTGTCGCATTTGATTGCAAAAGTCAAAATAATTATTAATGGTGATTTGAATTTTTCACTACTCTTATATTTGTTTGCGAATTGTTTTAGCTAACAATAGTACTAAAGTATGTATGTCAAGATCTGTTGTTGACAGAATAGACATTTAGAAAAATGAACAAGGTTTAGTTCATAAAAGTGTGATAAAGTTATAATCCAATGTGTGGAGTAAATGTTGTATGAATTAATTATGCTTGCTTATTTAATTTCTACAATTTAATAAATAGATAAATATAATATCTTTATTTGAATTAATATTTATTTATCAAATAATAGATTATTCAAATTAATATATATTTATAAAAAAAATTAGAATATTCATTATTGAAATATATAACATCGTAAATATGTTTTAAATCATTAATCCACAAATAATAGATTATTCAAATTAATATAGATTTTAAAATATTAATTATTTAAATGCATAACTTCTTAATATAGTTTTAAACCATTCATCCACATCATTAATCTTATATCACACCTTCCTTAAATAAATAAATAATATAATATATTAGATCATCCTTCTTCTAATAATTGATTAATTGTCAATGGGGAATGAGCCCACCACTCCAACACTATAAGAGATGAGGCCTGGATCTGCTCTGGACAGATTTTGGTGGAATGGATACCCATTGACCCTTGACTCTTAATCCAAGAGATTCTCTTGAACCTTCACCAAAAAAATAATTGATTAATTAAATCCTACTTATTTAATTAACCTAATCTAACAAATTATATCAAATTATATAAATTTTAAATAAATATTTTTAAAAAAATGGTGCACATGTGAGTAGCCTTTGAGAAACTGTAGGGTTTTGATAGGGACGGGCGAGTTGAGCAGAAGAATGAAATTTCAATTGATTCTTTATTTACAAATAAACAATGAAAAGGTTTACTTAATTACAAAGTTCGCAAGAACAGAAATTGAAGATTGGTTCAAGAAGAAACAGAAATTCAATCAGGTTCTCAATTTCCTTCGTAAAGGCTTCTTCTTCGTGACAGTATTTCAATTTCCCAAAAAGATTTCCCTAATTACAAAGTTTGCAAGAGCAGAAATTGACTATTGG
This sequence comes from Chamaecyparis obtusa, assembly GCA_027943335.1. Lineage (NCBI taxonomy): Eukaryota > Viridiplantae > Streptophyta > Pinopsida > Cupressales > Cupressaceae > Chamaecyparis > Chamaecyparis obtusa. Next base: position 543,904 of record BSBK01005517.1, on the reverse strand, counting down.
ATCGAGAAGAATCAAGAATTCAATCAAATTCTCAATTTCCTTCATAAAAGCTTCTCCATGACAGCATTCCAATTCCTGCCCCCCCAAAAAAATAAAAAATCCTGAACTAGCGCCCTTGAAAGAATAAAGGATCTTACCTATATTTTGCTGAAGCGGATTTCAAAATATAATCTTCAAGAGGCTTCCACACAGATGGTTCGACCTAGATAATATTGAATGATATTCTTAGGACTGCTTAATCAAAATTGGTGATGCCATCAGAATGACTGTGGAGGTCGATCTGCGTAGTGAAAAAACCCTAATTTATGCACATGCCAAATTAATTATGATTAATGAAATCTGTAACACCAATTAAACTTTCCACTGCTTTCAAAATTTGGACGCAAGAGATAGAGAAGGAAACCCCAAAATTTTATTGAACTTTATTGTCTGAGATGTAGTAGTCATGCTTCATCTTTTCTTGGAATAAGAAAGTTCAAAAAATTAAAGAGAAAAAAATAAAACGGTAGAATAGCACAAGCCTAGCTGCAAAGCTAGTGTAGGCTTTAAGAAAACAACAGCTTAAATAGTAAGAATTAACATAGCTAGAACATCAATTACAATGATAAAATCATTTGTTTTTTATTATGGAAAATAGGTTTTAATGGGGCTTTGAAATTCTTACAGAACATAGAAGTTTAACATAGATAAAGTGTTAAAAGAAACAACAGCAAAAAGCAGCGTCAGGCGAAACAAACAGACCCCCAATAGAAAGCAAAGAAAAACCAGTTAAAGAAAACAGGGAAGTAGAAACAAAAAACCAGGAAAAGCCAAAAACCAGGAGAACAACTCAGGCAAATTCTTTGAGAATCTCTACAGCATGAATCTCGAGCTTAGACCCCCTTTCAGCTGCCTCCTTAAGGTCAGAAAATAGACAGATCTAAAAGAGTTGGAATTGTACACAACTGAGCTTGAATGTTCATATCTCTCAATGCTATCCAACGACCTTATATGCGTTGATCAACAATAAAGTAGACAACAACAATAACAACAACACCAGCAGAAGCCCGTTCAACATTATCAACTAAAAATTCATCATCATGTTCATTTGCTTCTCTCTCAACCAGCTGGAGTTGATCTTGAAGTTGTTCTTGAAGAGTATAAATAGTACTTTTAATTTCATTTTTGTCATGCAAATTATCTTGAAAGATTGCTTACAAACTTGACATTTAAAGTGGGAATCCAAAAAGATGATTGCTTGTGTGATTAAGTGATAATATTATGTATAGGGGAGATACTAAGAAAAGTGGTTTTTGGTGTCTAAATGCATGAGATGAGGGTAGAAGTAAAGAAAATAGGGAGCACCAAATGCTATGGGCATGAGGGAAAAATCAAAAGGCATGTTTTATAGATTCATATTTAGCACACAAAGAATATGATTATAGGGGATGAAGGAATTCAAGATGGTTATTAAGAGGAAGTTTAACATGAATAATTTTCCATGCCAAAAGTTGAGATTGGATATTTTCTTTGAACTTCCAAATTTGAAGACTATAATTGTTTCATTTTGCTTGATTGAATTTGCAACTCCATGTAGCATTGAAGCAAGGTGAGAGCAAGATAGTGGGAAGAAGTTGTCTATACATATTTCTAATAGGAAAGTAGCAGATACTTGCTTATTAGGCCATTTCCAATCTTTTAAAAAATTAGAGTGGCAAGAGGATAAAAGCATAGAAAATAGCTCAAGTGGCACAAGTTGTTAGATTTGGACAAGAGGTTGTTTGGTAGAGAAGGCCAAGTTGAATTGAGCTTGCTATTGTTGCCAAGATTTTCAGTTATAGGTGATTGGATCCCATAAGTCTTGGAACACTTGAATTCCCTTTTTAAAAAGGTGTTTACCTTTTAAACTTTTTATAATGCCTAATGGTTTTCCCTCTTGTTGAATCATTTGGTTCTACCAAATAGTTGAGGTTGCAAAGTTAAGGTCATACTTGAAAGATTGATCATACCAAATCAACTTTCTTAGAGTGATTTACCAAGCTTTTTAAATAAAATCAAATAATGCAGACTTCTGAATATAATTAAAAGGGAGTAAAAAGTAGCTTACCATTCTAATACACTATATCCCATACATGAGAGCTTCACTTAGTGAACCTGGGTCATATCACATGCGTTCATAGCATACTACATAATACCCCTATTTTCAAAAAATATTGTCTCAAACTATTTTTTTGGCACCCCCCTCCAATACCAACCCAATATCTCACACACCCGTTTTCCTCTATAAACCCTCTTAATCCCCCACACCACCCCTCCCCACAAAACCCCCTCTATAGGAAAATATATTACCCTTATTTTTGCCCATTTTAAACACCCCAATATGAACACGCATGATATGGTATTGTCTCATCAATGAAGCCCCTATCATCCTAAGTGAGTAGCAATAGTAGATTGGTTGTGAAATTGAACCAAAATTTTCCAAGGGGCCCCCTCATCCAAAGCACTAACAATCCATTTACTAGTGAGGAAACTACCTTGGGTGTAAGGATCAATGATGCCCAAACAACCTTTATCTTTTGGCTGAATACAATGACACCAAGAAGTAAAAGGTGTTAGGAATAAGGTGTCTCAACCTTGGATAATTCCTATTCTTATTATTTGTTTTGTAAATGTATTTTTTGCAAATAATGAAATTAAGTGTGAGTGTACATGTCTAGTTGGCATGTTGATGTGTCACTCCACTTAATGTGTCGACATCTTGTGTGTAAGGAGATCATGATTGAAACGGTCATGACGAATTCCTATGATGTGTAAGAACTATTTAAGGAATGTGCTATGATAGGTGTAAGAGCATCTTATGACTTGGGCCTATTTGGGTGCCCAAGAAGAAGTGGTTGGTGTGTGTAAGAGAATATGCCAAAAATAGGTTGGTATGACAGATTCTCTTACACTTCTCTTATGACTGTTATTTTTGGTAGATTCTATGACAAGCTGTCATAGTCTATTCTAGGGATGGACGCCTATTCTTGAGATTGCATGTAAAAGTTGTGTACATGTGGCTTTGTGCATGGGTCTTGGTGGTTGGACGCCAAACTCCTTTTTTGGCTATTTTTTGGGTCCTAAGGAGTCTATATATATGATGCTACTTCTATGGGAGAGAAAATAAGTTTAACTAGTCTCTCATCTCCTGAAAGAACTTGCATTGCAAGTGTGTTGTAGTCTTTGTGTTGAAGATAATACATTGTGTAGGTTTTGGAGGGGTGGGGTTGTTTTACTGAAAGGTTTTTCCCCACCGGCATATCTTTGTGTTTATGTGTTTCAATCTTCTCTATCTATTTTTTGTATGCATGGTATATGGCTGCAATATCTTTGTTAAAGTAGTTAACGAATCTAAAATTTTAAGGATTTAAATAGAATTTGCACAATACTTTCCTTTAGAGATTAGTGTAGGAAGCTATTTCCGCACCTGAGTTTCCTTACAAGTGTTATCAGAGCCTGATCAACTTTTGATCCTAGTTGTTGGGTAGGGTTTTTTGAGCTAATCTCAAGTTGAGTGGGAGTTTTGTGCAGAGCATTCTGAATCTTATTTGCAGATTGAGATGGTGAGTTCCTCATATAGTAGAATGGAGGTGGAGAAATTTAATGGCACTAATTTTGAGTTGTGGAAACTCAAGATAAAATACATGCTTGAAGACCATGATCTATGGGAGGCTACTTCACTTGATGTGAAACCTGTAATGATATCTCAAGTGGATTGGGAGATCAAGGATCAGAAGGCTAAGGGTCTCATCAGACTCTATCTAGTAGATGTCATTCTTCTGAATGTTCTTGATGAGACTACTGCAAATTCTTTGTGGCAATGACTTGGGTCTGTGTATCAAGCCAAATCTCTTGTGAATAAGGTGTTCCTAAGAAAGAAGTTGTATTCTTTAAGAATGGAGGAAGGTGGATCTATAACTGATCATCACAACGCATTCAATTTATTGATTGCATAGTTGGCATCATCCGGTGCCAAGATTGAGGAGGAGGATCGTTGTATGACCTTGCTTTGTTCCTTATCGGATTTGTGGGACCATCTTTTGATTGCTCTCAGAAGTACTATAGTCACATTCCATATGGATGATGTGGTGTCTTCATTGCTATCTGAGGAGATGTGAAGAAAGACTTCAGATTCGTCTAAGGAAGCCCTTGCTGTTTGCGGGAGATCCAACGACAGAGGAAAGTAGAATGAAAACAAGTCAAAGAAGGGTAGATCCAAATCCCATGGGAGTTCTAAGACTCTTGGAAAGTCCAAGGTGAAATGTTGGAACTGTGATAAAAATGGGCACTTCTGGAGGGACTGCAAAGAACTGAAGAAGAAGAAGAAAGGCTCAGATTCAACTTCTGAAAAATCTCAAGAAGATGGAGATGCTTTTATTGCAGCTTTGGCAGCCCATGCATCTGATGATGTGTGGTTGGTAGACTCAGGTGCTTCTTTTCACATGACCTCTCATCGAAACTAGTTCTCAAAATATGAAGAGTTTGATGGTGGAAAGGTGTACTTGGGTGATGATTCTCACCTAAAGATAGTTGGATGCGGAAGGGTCACTATCAGATTTCCTGATGGATGAGTAAAGGGAATCAACTGAGTGATGCACATTCCAGGTTTGGCACGAAACCTATTATCTATAAGTATGCTGAATGATGTAGGTGTGCAAGTTGTCTTTTCGAAAGATGGATGCAAGATGATGAGAGGTTCTATGGTGCTCGCTAGAGGTACTAGGAGAGGTACTTTGTTTCAGCTTGAAGCATGCATTGCTCAGTGCAATAGTTCTTATGTTTCAAAGAAGAGAGTGGCTATCACTTCATCCCCACCATCTGTACAAGTAGTAAAGAAGACTGTGGCAATGGGTTCCAATGGCAGTGCAGTAAGTGTACCTAAGGGTGCAAACACTTTGGAAGGAAAGCTTCCTGCAGAAAAGATGATGTTGTGGCATATGAGATTTGGCCACATTGGTGAGAAGGGTCTTAGGACCCTAAAGAATAAAAGCCTCGTTGAGGGGTTAAATGATTGAAATCTTGAGTTCAACTTCTGTGAACACTGTGTCTATGGTAAACAAAATCATGTTCAGTTTTACTTTAGTTCTCACAAATCTTCTGATGTTTTGGATCTTATTCATTCTAATGTATTTGGTCCTATAAAAGTTCCTTCAATCTCCAAGTCTGTATTTTTTGTATCTTTCATAGATGATTACAGTAGAAGGACATGGATTTATTTCCTTAAAAGTAAGACACAAGTCTTTAGTTGGCTCAAGGAATTTAAAGCCCTTCTAGAGAATCAGACTAGTAAGAAGATTAAGTGTGTGAGAACTGATAATGGTGGTGAGTTTTTCTTAGCAGAGTTTGAACAGTTCTGTAAAGAATGAGGTATCGAGAGGCATAAGAAAAATCCTTATACCCCACAGCAAAATGGAGTTGGAGAGAGAATGAATAGGACACTGATGGAGAAGGCTAGGAGTATGCTTAGTGGAGCTAGTTTAGAACAAAGGTTTTGGGTTGAAGCTATGGCCACTGCTTGCTATCTAGTTAACAGATCTCCTACATCAGCTCTTGTTGGTAAGACACCCATGGAGGTGTGGTCTAGTAAGAAGCCTTCAATTAGACATCTTTGTGTTTTTGGTTGTGAAGCTTATGCACATGTTCCAAAGGAGAAAAGATCTAAGTTGGAAAACAAAGCTGTCAAATATATTTTCATCGGATACAGTGTTGGTGTGAAAGGATACAAGCTTTGGGATCCTGTGACTAGTAAGGTGTTTTATAGTAGAAATGTTATTTTCAGAGAGCTAACATCTTCTCCTATTGTGCTACAACCAGATGAAAAAGAAAAGGAAAAAGATGTTGTTCAGTTGCCTCCTACCCCTGAGAAGACTGAACAGAGGGACCATGTTAGGTCTAATGATGAGGAGAGCTCTAGCATCTCTGATAGTTCGGAAGAAGAGGAAGAACAATCTCAACCTCAGCCCTTGAGGAGATCCATGAGAGAAAGAAAGCAACCAGAAAGGTTTGGTTATTCTATGTTAGATTCTAGTTGTGCTTTTTCTTTGATTACTAACATTGATGAGCCTAGATCTATGAAAGAGGCTTTGGGCATGGAAGATACAGGTTCCTAGATTGAGGCTATGGATGATAAGATGGCTTCATTAGAGAAAAAAAAAACTTGGGACCTTGTACCTTTGCCTAAAGGGAGAAAATCTGCTGGCTGTAAATGGGTGTTCAAGAAGAAATTTTGTGCAGATGGCAGTATTGAAAGGTACAAAGCTAGATTGGTTGCAAAGGGGTATTCACAGGTAGAGGGAATAGATTATGGTGAAATATTCTCTCCTGTTGCAAAGTTGACATCCATTAGATTTTTGTTATCTCTTGTTGCATCATATGATTTAGAGATAGAATAGATGGATGTGAAGACAACTTTCCTTCATGGTGATTTGGAGGAAGAGATTTATATGTCACAGCCTGAGCACTACATTGTTAACGGTAAAGAATCCTTAGTTTGTAGATTAAAGAAATCTATATATGGTTTGAAGCAATCTCCTAGGATGTGGTACCTTAAGTTTGATGCCTTTGTGTTGTCAATTGGATTTGTAAGATTGAAGTCAGATCATTGTGTTTATTTCAAAGTTGAAAATGATAGCCTTCTTATTGTTGCATTATATGTTGATGATATGTTGTTGTTTGGGAAGGGTAAGGGTATGATTTCTAATTTTAAATCTCAGTTGTCAGCACAATTTGAGATGAAAGATCTTGGGGAAGCTAGGTACATCTTGTGTATGGAAATCAGTAGAGACATGTCTAATAGAAAACTTTGGTTGAGTCAGAGTAAGTATGTGAAGTCTATGTTGGACAGGTTCAGCATGGCAGATTGTAGACCACTTTGTGTTCCTGTTTCTGTGGGAACAAAGTTATCTGTAGATGATTGTCCAAAATCTCCTAATGAGGTGGAGGACATGAGTAGAGTACCTTATGCTAGTGCAGTTGGCAGTCTTATGTATGCTATGGTTTGTACTAGACCAGACATTTCCCAAGCAGTGGGAGTCCTGAGTCAGTTTATGGCTAACCCTGGATGGGTACATTGGGATGCAGTTAATCGAGTATTCAAATATTTGAGGGGTACATTAGATTACTCCATATGTTATCATTGTAAATCATCCAGATCTCCACATTCAGTTTGTATTCTTGGGTTTTTGGATTCATATTGGGTAGGTGATATTGATAACAGGAGATCCACCAGTGCTTATGTGTTCACTATGTTTGGTGGTGCCATTAGTTGGATGAGTAAGTGAGAACCTGTGGTTGCTTTGTCTACTACAAAAGTTGAGTACATGGCTGCTACTCATGCTTGTAAGGAAGCCATTTGGCTTAGGAGATTGTGTTCTGATGTTGGTGTTGATGCAGAATAGATTACTATTTGGTGTAACAGTCAGAGCGCTATTTGCCTTGCAAAAAATCCAACTTTCCATGCCAGAACGAAGCACATTGATGTGCAGTTTCACTTTGTGAGAGATATGGTGGAAGATGGAAAGGTAAATTTGGAGAAGGTAGATACTGTGAAGAATGCTACAGATGCATTAATGAAACCAGTGGGCACTGAGAAGTTCAGATGGTGTTTGGAGTCTATGGGCCTTTTGGCCTATAGCGGTTAAAGTTCCTGTTATGTTCCTATTGCTCTTACAAGGTGTTTGACAAGTGGGAGAATGTTAGGAATAAGGTGTCTCAACCTTGGATAATTCCTATTCTTATTATTTGTTTTGTAAATGTATTTTTTGCAAATAATGAAATTAAGTGTGAGTGTACATGTCTAGTTGGCATGTTGATGTGTCACTCCACTTGATGTGTCAACATCTTGTGCGTAAGGAGATCATGACTGAAACGATCATGATGGATTCCTATGATGCGTAAGAACTATTTAAGGAATGTGCTATGATAGGTGTAAGAGCATCTTATGACTTGGGTCTATTTGGGCACCCAAGAAGAAGTGGTTGGTGTGTGTAAGAGAATATGCCAAAAATAGGTTGGTATGACAGATTCTCTTACAATTCTCTTGTGACCATTATTTTTGGTAGATTCTATGACAAGCTGTCGTAGTCTATTCTAGGGATGGACACCTATTCTTGGGATTGCATGTAACAACTATGTACATGTGGCTTTGTGCATGGGTCTTGGTGGTTGGATGCCAAATTCCTTTTTTGGGTATTTTTTGGGTCCTGAGGAGTCTATATATATGATGTTGCTTCTATGGGAGAGAAAATAAGTTTTACTAGTCTCTCATCTCCTGAAAGAACTTGCATTGCAAGTGTGTTGTAGTCTTTGTGTTGAAGATAATACATTATGAAGGTTTTGGAGGGGTGGGGTTGTTTTACTGAAAGGTTTTTCCCCACTGGCATATCTTTGTGTTTATGTGTTTCAATCTTCTCTATCTATTTTTTGTATGCATGGTATATGGCTGCAATATCTTTGTTAAAGTAGTTAACGAATCTGAAATTGTAAGGATTTAAATAGAATTTGCACAATACTTTCCTTTAGAGATTAGTGGAGGAAGTTGTTTCCGCACCTGAGTTTCCTTACAAAAGGATGGCCTTTCTTGTTGCCCATTTAGCCCAAATAAAATTTATGATCAGTTATGTTAGTTAATCATAGCATTTTTTGGAGGACAAACAAAATAATGAAATGTAAACATAGCTATCAAGAAGGATTTAATTAGCCACTTGGATGCAATCAAATATGGTGAGAAACCAATTGGTCCAACTCAAAATTTTTCTTTTGAATTTGGTCATGAACTAGTTCCACATATCTTTGAGGGAGATACAAATACCAAAGGGTATACCAAGGTATCTAGTGATTGTACCATGCTTAATTATACACCATTTATTGGGGATGCATGGAGGCCAAGGGTTAGGGAGAGGCATAATAAATTCAGTTTTGTGCATGAAAAGCTTGGATTACTATAAGGAGCTTACAAACATACAATGATAATTTCCACATGTTGGTGTAGTTAAGGTATTGTACCTTGGTTATTTCTCATCTAGGTACTAATTGCACTTGAATTAAGCTTACTTAGAGACCACATAGGATATTTTAGGAGTATTTTCACTTTATGTGGACCTATCATGCTATTATTTTATCATATCCACTTATAGTGGATAGACTTTTCTACCTTAGGTTGGTGATCCACCTTTTTGGTCTTATCACTTCATCACCCTCCACCTTTATTGTACATGTTGCACATATTTTATTACACATTGAAGGATGATCCACCTTTGGCAGACATGTGATTCCACCTTGGGTGGGTGATAAGTTATCTCTTGATTATCATCTAATGAGACAATGACACTTGTCATTATCTCATTCACTCCTTTATACTCACCTTGGTTATATAACCAAGGGCTCTCGTACATATTATCATCCATTGTATTTATTTGTATTTTTCTTGGTGAGAATACAATTTATTCTTATCATATTATTTCTCTCTTGTTGTTGTGCTTTCCATTTGGATTCTAGATCTTGGGTGGCTACCTCCATAGCCAAATTTACATGGTATCAAAGCTGATGGAGTGTCATTAGTTTGTCATTTGAGAGAATCTTGATGCAATTTGGGGTCTTACATTTCATGGCTTTCTATTGCAGGTCAAAATTAGAGTTTACATCAATCATATAAGTCTATTATAGCTTGATTGAAGTTGTAACATCATAATCAAAAGTCCACTTTGCTCTTGTTTAGAAAGTGGTAATTGTACACATACTAATTATAAAGTGCCAAAATCTTTATTTTGAGGGAGTTCTTTGATTGAGTGAAATCTCTCTCTCTCTGGTGATCTTTTCATTTTAGTTATAGGTTCTCCTAGATTTCCAATTTTAATTTTACATAATTATGCTACAATGTATGGATTAAATTAATGGAAAAATGTTTAAATCATTATGTTGGTGGAAGAATTATAGAACCATCACACCCTAAGATTGATCCTAATCTAAAAAATGAATGGCTCAAAACATCTATGGCTCTAGGTACTTTGAGAAAATACATTTCTCCTAATCTCATATTTCATTTGCTAAGTGTAAGACAATTAAGGAAGCATGGGATAAACTTGAACAATTGTATGGTAAAGTGGATGGGATTAGGGGATACACATTTGATAGTGAACTTCTTATCTTAGATCCTAAGAAATTTTATACAATTTAAGGCTATGTTAATAAGACAAATGATCTTAGAGTGCGACTCTGAGATTGTGGTATTGAGAAGAAGGATGCAGAGTTAGTCTTCAACTTGTTGGGAATGATTTCTTTAGAATATGTAGCTTTTATTTCAATTATTCAGACTCGTCGAATGATAATGGAAATAGCCTACATTACATCTTCATTTGATTCCTTTGTTGAGATGTTGATGCTTAAGAAATTAAAGTTTATCACAATGGGCATTCTTAAGTCATCAAAGTCACATGCATTGGTGGCTAGTCATGAGAAAGGATCCAAAAAGAAGAAGAAATCAAAGCCTAATCCACATAAGGATAAAGTGCACTCTTCCTCTCCTTTGAAAGGGGATTATACATCATATTCTAAGGGGGAATCATCTAAGAAGGAGAAACTTACTTGTGCATACTACAAGAAGAATGGGCATGAAGAACACTATTGTTATAAGAAGGATATTGATGAATTGGAGCATCTTCTTGAGAAAAATAAAATCATTTTGCCTTCAAGAATGTCAACTTCAACTTCTTCTTCCCAAAAAATATAATTTGATAAGGGAAAGAGTCACATGTTTTGGACAAGTAAAAATAAAAGACGTGTTTACTCCCTATGGGGTGTTTAGATTTATGCACAATGTAAACAAAGATTCAAGCAGAACATGAATAACCAACAATTAAAAAATAACACATTGCACATAATATTGGTAGACTAATATTACTTTTATTCCATGTAATGTATGTACAAAAAGTGACCCATTCTCACGGCCAGTCTAGCATATATAAAGCACCTAGTAGTTGGTTAAGAATACAAACCATCGATTCCTACAACTTATCACAACTTCCTAAGAAACCATTTGTAATTACATTTCCATAACAACCCAAAACATAAAGTATTAAAATGTGGCTAACATTAGCCCCCTCCCCTCCCCACAAAAAAAGTAGTCATCTTATTGACAAAAAAAAATAAAAATGGATGATGTACCACCCAACAAAACTACTGATAAGAGAGATGAGAAGAAGTCCTTGGAGTTGCACGGAGGAAGTAGGTTGATGAAGCTTCTACCAAAGGATTTTGAGTTCATGATTAGCTATCATTTTATTCTCCCCAGACACCCTCATTAATATAAGTGCATCCATCATATCCTACTTTGTATGTTATAGTTACCCTATGGTGCCTTCCAGTCATGTCTCTACTGTTGACAACTTCTTCTCCTTCCCAGATTTAGCTACCTTCTCCTGAGATAATTCATTCCCCATGATAGTGGTAAACTTTTTCTGCTCTACTAATCTTGTATGAGTGGCTACCTCATGTCCTAGATCTAGTACACTCTCTTCTTCTACTTCTCGAGAAGAATGGGTTTCCTTCTAGAGTTGAAAGAATGTCTCATGAAATGTACACCCCATACTATATAAGATGCTAATCATGTCAACCTACCCCTTTGAAATATGTGATCTGCCCCACCCCTCTATCATCTATGCAATCTCCATATGGTTCCATCCTTGGGTTGTAAGTTTCTCTACAAATTCCTAATCATATTCCCCCTACATAAAATTGAGGAGCCTATATGCCTCTTGTGTGATTGGTCTCATGCCCAACTTCTTAGTGAGGTCTTCCACCCCACGTGCTACTACAACCACCCCTTCCAATTCTATCAGATATCACTAGATGGATGCAAGGGAATCCTATCTATCGAATTTAGAAGTTTGACTGTAAGCCTCCTCCTGATTGACCTCGAGCCCAACTTCTCTTTCCACCATAGAATCCTTTAGGGATGTATCCTCCATCTGAATGCTCCCTTTCTCAATCTTAATGATCTCACCTTGCACTACCAATGATGCCTCCTCTATCTATTTTTATTTATCCTTAGTCTCTTTTGTGTGATGAGTCATCAACAATGTGGGAAATGGTGGTGGGATATCACTAACCCCCATTGCAAACCTCTCTAGGAGACTTTCCCTCTTTATATTTATTTCATCCATCCCCTTAGGTATGTGTGATAGACCCCCACCTACCATGTCTCCTCCCTCATAAATCACTTGCAGTGTCTTGGTGTACCAATGTGGTATCCTCCCCCCTACATGTCTGGATTTTGATCCTTCAGTCTCGGTACCTAGACTTTTGGTCATAGGGGTCATCTCCTTTCTCATGGTGATCACTCCTTCAACTGTAGGGTTTGAATCCTCCATTGTAGGGACTGTAGTCTACATGGTAGGGGTAACATTTTTTTACATTAGGTGCTATTACCAATGCTACGATATTATCCTCCTCAACTCTCCATGAAGTCATGATGTAAACAGTGACTAACCCCACTTCATGTCCTCAATTCGACCACCATGTGCATGTGATGTACCTCACATGCCCTCTCAGATTTGACCAAGTGCGTAGTGGGTAGAATTTATGCTAGATTGAACATAAGTATTTGCATTATAGACTGTATGGCTCCCCAGTAGGCTACCACATGTGTTATTCTCACTGCAATATCCACAGTGGTCCATGATTAATAACACATGTGTTATTCTCTCTACCAAACTTTTGTAGGGATTCCTTCACTTGTTGGTTGTCTAAAGTGTGTTCCCACCATGTTAGGCACTCACTTTCAGTCACACTCTCAAATGTAAGAGTCTCCATAGTCATTGGCTCATCCTTTTACACCTTCCCTATATCTTCTTGTTGTTGGAGATTTGCCAACAAGCTAGTGTTGACTGTATGTTTGTCATTGATGACAACATATGGTAAGTAGCATGTGTGGAAGACTTATGTAGTAAGATTTTAGTATATGCAGCATGGACATGTTATCAACATGATATCATGGACGTAGAGGTTAATTGTTAGTACAGATAGTTATATAACATCTTGTGTCAGCAGTGTTCCTGATAGAGTTACAGGTAGTGTTCTATGAATGATTGTCTGTACAATTATCATGGAGCCTTGTGCATTTGGATATGTGATGGAGACATGTTAGTGATGTTACATTCATGGATGTAGGGTTTGATGATTAGTAGAAGTGAAGCTATGCAAGTCGCTATTCACCAGTTGTAGTTTCATGTGTTTATTCAGAAGAACTGATAGAGATTTTGTTGGTACATGAGTTGCGCCTATCATTATGATATGTGCCCTTGGATTAGCATTTGGAGAAGAGTTAGTAATGTTCAGTTAAGAGTGCATGATGTAATTCATCTTGAGGAGAAATTTTTAGTTATTTTGATAGAGCCGATAGTGTGTAGCGTGCATCTACACTTATTGATTTGGATAGGTCCCAGTTTGTGATGCATGCTTAGTAGAGCTGCCATAATTATTATTGGAGTATGCTATTGTTTCTCTAATATGATTTCAAGGTAGTTATAATAGGATGACTTGATTATATCATTTAGAAGATAGATATTTATAGGCAGTCATTTGTGATTGCTAAGGTATGGTTTAGAGTTGAAGGTAGAGTTGAAGGTAAAAAGTAGAGCAAAGTGTGCGAAGTGTTGAGCCATTAGCAGAAGGTCTATGTGACCAAGTAAAGAGTTTATGTTGTGTATTGGAATTGATCCAGACAATAAGTCAAAGCAAAGTTCAACAAGATCTAGATATAGTGTGTATCTATCATTCATAAGGTTGTAGCCTTCACCTTTTGAGCAGTGTGCTCTCGAATAGTGCATCCTCACCCCTAATAGGGTTAATTGTAAAAGAATCCTAATAGGGTTTGACCCTTGACCAGGTCACTATACTAAATGCATTGTAAAGACAACTCCTAAAAGGGTTAAGGATCTTCTAACAAGGATCATAATACACTAGTGTAGATTATTAGTGGGTGTCAATTCCCACTGGGGTTTTTACCTATTTGGGTTTCTCATAACCAAAATATTGGTGTTGTGTTCAAGTGTTCTTTCATTACATTTATGCTTAATGTTTAAGTATATTTAATTGGACAAAGAATTGAAAATCATAGATAACTGATTCACCCCCCCCCCCCCCCCCTCAATTATCTCTTGGGACTATTCCTAACAATTGGTATTGGAGCCAAGTACCTCAGAGAGAAAGTTTAATAGCTTGAGGTTGATCAAATGGAATTCTTCAGAATAGAAAGTCCTAAGTTTGATGGAGAGAATTATCTTGACTAGAAGAACAAGATGGTGACACATTTACAATGCATTTCTTTTGAAGTTTTTGATGTGAATATCAAAGAAGTCAAGATCCCTACTTTAGCAAACCTTTCAAAGGATGATGCTATTGACAAGCATAAGGAATTTTTCCTCATAATGTAATATCCAAAGAGGCCCTTATCAACACCCTATCTAATAGTGAGTTTTCAGAGATAAAGAAAGTAGACACAACCCACAAGATATGGAAGCACCTAGAAGACATATTTGAAGGAGATAAACAAGAAAAGGATGTGCGCAGAAAAACTTGGAAGAAAAGATACAATGCATTAGAGATGCTACTTGAAGAAAACATTAGAGCTTACAACCAAAGGATTAATGAAGCGGTTGCAGGAATCAAGAACAATGGTGGAGAGATCTCGAAAGAAGACATTATGGATAAGTTGATGACCACTCTCACAGCAGAGTATGAAAACAAGATCAACATCCTTGATGAGACCATGCAGCTTACATCAAATTTCAAAAGAGAGACCTTGATCAGCAAAATTTTAGCTTTTGAGATTTCAAGATTGAAGATAGAACTTAAAAGTGAGACAACCTTCAAATCATCTATCCATGGTAAGAAATCTGCAAACACTTTTGGTAATTTTGATGATGATGATGATGAAGAGAAAGCACTAGATAATTTCATTGCTATGATTGCTAAAAGAGAAAAGAAAGGAAAAGGGAAATATGAAGGTCAATTTCTATTTAGATGCTTTTCATGTAATAAGATTGGTCACTTTGCATCTAAGTGTCCTACAAGAGCTAAAAAGTTAAAAACTGACTACAAGCCTAAGTATTCAAAGGAATGTTACTATGTTGGAGATGGAGTATCAGATGATGATTCAGCTGAAGGTGAGATTGGATTCATTGATATTATAGAGAAAATGAATAATGAAATGGATCTTGGAGATGATAAAAAGGAAGAAAAGTTAGCATTGATTTCACAAGCAGACATAAGGATAGATTGGATCATAGATAGTGGTTGTTCACATCACATGATAGGTGATAAAGATAGGTTTGTTCATCTAGAAAAATACAATGGTGGCATGGTTATATTTGAAGATAACACTCCTAAACCTATCATTGGTAGAGGAGCTATCACATTGGATGGAAAGAACAATACTGATAATGTTCTCTATGTAGATGGTTTGAAGCATAACCTTCTTAGTGTTGGACAATTACTTGAAAAAGGTTATCAGTTGGAGCTCAAAAACAACAAGTGTATCATTAACAACAAGGATGGTGTTATGATTGCATGAGGCTCAAAGACTAAAGGTAATGTTTTTCAACTTAATTTAGAAGAAAGTTGTTTTGTTGATAAAGTTGATGATAGTTGGCTATGGCATAAAAGACTATGTCATATCAATTTTGATAACATAGTAAAGATAAGTAATGTGAAGGCAGATAGAGACCTACCTAGCATAGCAAAGCCAGTTGATACTATTTGCAAGAAATGTGTGATGGGAAATCATGTAAGGAATTCATTCAGAAGCAAGCACAATTCAGCAGAGAACAAGTTGGATCTAATTCATACCGACCTATGTGGACCAACTCAAACAAGACCATACTATGGTGAAAGGTATTTCATTCTATTTTTAGATGATTATTCTAGAATGATGTGGGTTGTGTTCTTTAAAGATAAGTCATAAGTGTAATCATCTAAAAATGGTCATCTAGACTATTAGCCCCTTTTTCTAAATCATCAATTGCTTATTCTTGATCAAATCCTAGTTCTATCATTTATTCGATTATTTTCTATGGATTAACCATTTTATCCTAAGTCTTTATTTAATTAAAAATAATATTTTCTCCCCTTTTATTAAATAAAAAGTCCCCACTTTTCCTCTTATCCTAACTTGCACAAATAAAGCATTATTCTTATTTTTTAAAAAGGGAAAAAGCACTTTTTGTCTCATATGGACACAAAAGTCAACTCTTATTTTCTCATTGGAGGATAATTGTGCACATGGATTGCTCCTTTTTGATGTTCCACCCTTGATTAAATCTTTTAACTCTTAATCTCCATGGTCCATTCCTTTTCAATTCCTTCAAAAGGAGAGCTCTCTTCTCATTCTAGAACCCCAACTTTTTATGCTTACTTTATGCTGCATGATTTCTTGGAGACTTTAGAGCTTTTGAAGACTTTGGAGCCTTTTAGAGATCTTTCTACATTTATCTTTCATTCTTGCATTCTTATCTTAGCTTCATGTTTATGCTTGCTTAGATTAGTTTCCTTTCAAGCTCTAGCTTAGATCTCACATAGTCTAAATAGTAAGGATTTGTAATACTTCTATCTTTCATTTTTATAGCTTAGCTTGCATTTCCATTTCTAGCATAGTTGCATTGCATTTTCATTTTCATTTGATTCTTGGGGATATTGGCATTCTTTCCCTTGTCTTCATTTGAATCTCCCATTGCATGGTTTACTAGCAAGGTTATTGGCTTAATAGCTCTAGCTGAGAGCACACTTAATTTCCTTGCACTCCATACCTAGGGAGCTCTAAATCAATTTTTCAAGGTTTCCAATCCATGGATTCTCTTGGAAGCAATGATTTAGAGAAGTGCACTATTTAGTGTGTACAATAAGCATTTGAGAAGTTCAAAATATTCAAAGCTAAGGTTGAGAATGAATTTAGACTAAAGATAAAGTGTCTAAGATTAGATAGAGGAAAAGAATTCACCTCTGATAGATTCTATGAGTACTGCAAAGAACATGGTATAAAAAGACAGTTGAGTGCACCTAGAACCACTCAGTAGAATGGGATTGCAGAGAGAAGGAATAGGATCATCCTTGACATAGTGCACACTATCATGATTGAAGGAAAAGTTTCACAAAGATGAGTTCAATACAACAATCTACACCATCAATAGAATACAATTGAGACCAGGCACAAGCAAGACACCTTATGAGCTATGGTTTGGTAATGTTCCCATAGTAAAATAATTTAGAATCTTTAGAAGAAAGTGCTACATCAAGAGGGATGAAGCAGTAGGCAAGTTTAATGCAAGAAGCAATGAAGGTATTTTCTTTGGTTACTCTACTAAGAGAAAATCTTATAGATGTTTTAATCTAAGATTGAAGAAGATCATTGAAAGTGCTCATGTTAAGATTGATGAAAAGTTTATGGTTCAAGAGAGATATCATGATTATTCACCCATGGTTGAAGAAGAACCCAGACCTTCCACTAGTGAGATAGTTGTTGAAGAGATGTTTGGCAGTATTGATGTATTGTTCAATGACCCTGAAACAAGTGAAGAAGAAACTCAGAAGGTAGATGAGACAATATCACCTAAAGTTCCAAAGTTTACATCTAGATATCATTCTAAGGATGACATCACTGGAGATCAGAGTGGCATAGTCACAACAAGATCAAAAGAAAAGAGTTTAGCAAGCAATGAGGCGATATGTTTACTATCTCAAATTGAACCTTTAAGTGTTGAATATGCATGTAATGATTCAGATTGGCATGATGCTATGAAATTAGAACTAGATCAGATTATCAAGAATGATACTTGGGAACTGGTCCCAAGACCTAGTGATAAGAATGTGATTGAAACAAAATGGATATTCAGAAATAAGATGAATGAAGATGGTACAATAGTAAGAAATAAAGCAAGGTTAGTATGTAAGGGATATGCACAAAGAGAAGGTATTGATTATTCAGACACATTTGCACCAGTGAGAAGATTAGAAGCCATTAAGTTTTTTCTAGCTTATGCAACATTCAAAAACTTCAAATTTCATTAGATGGATGTTAAGTCAACATTCCTAAATGGAGAGTTAAAATAAGAAGTATACATTGAGCAACCAGAAGGATTCAACTTATCAGAAAAACTTGATATGGTATGCAGATTGAAGAAAGCCCTCTATGGACTTAAGCAAGCCCCTAGAGCTTGGTATGAGAGACTTCATGAATATATAACAAAAATTGGATTCAAAAAGGGAGCAGTAGATTGTAACCTATTCATAAGAGAGACATCTGAAGGTTTACTTCTTGTAGCCATATTTGTTGATGACATTATCTTTGGGGGTAATGACAAACTAAGTGCTGAATTTTCTAAGGAGATGCAGAGTGAATATGAGATGAGCATGATTGGACCTATCAAATACTTTTTGAGATCGAATGTGCAACAAATAGACAAAGGTATTTTCATTAATCAGTCCAAGTATGTGACAAAGATATTAAAGAAATTTAAGATGGATGATTGCAAGCCAGTGGGCACACCTATGCTAATAGGATGCAAGCTTACAAAAGAAGATGACTCACCAGTAGTAGATATAACATTGTATAAGTCTATGATTGGTAAACTCATATATCTTACTCAAACTAGACTTGATATTTCCAATGCAGTTGGCATAGTTGGAAGATTTGCAGTAGAGCCTAAAAAAAGTCACCTCATGGTAGTAAAGAGAATATTTAGATATTTGCAGGGAACTATAGATTATGGTCTATGGTATCCTAATTCAGAAAATGTTGAGCTTCATGTATATATAGATGTAAATTGGGTAGGATGCATTGATGATAGAAAGAGTACATTAGATGGAGTAGTGTTTCTTGGTGACAGACTTGTCACTTGGACAAGCAAGAAACAAAATTGTATTTCTCAGTCAATAGCAGAAGTGGAGTATGTTGCAATAGCCTTGAATTTTTCTACAATTGTTTGGATCAAGCATATGATAAAGGATTTTGGAATTCAGATTGATTTTCCTATTGTTATTCATTGTGATAAAACTAACACTATCAACATGTCAAAGAACCCTATGATGCATGCAAAGACAAAGCGCATTGAGATTAAGTATCACTTCCTAAGAGAGAAAGTAGTAGAGAAAGAAGTCAAGTTGGACTATGTAAGTACTAAAGATCAGTTAGCAGACATATTCACAAAGTCTTTGCCAAAAGATACTTTTGAGTATCTCAGGGAGAAGCTGGGAGTAATTCCCTTCCCTGATTCTTCTTAGAAGAAAGAAGAAAGAGCATTAGTCCTCAAGGACTGATGGATGGTTGACTACTCTACTTCAAGAGTAGTACCGGTGCTTAAACTGATTGGCACCCTTTTCCATTGATGTCAAAGAGGGAGTAATATATAGTCATGAAAAATAGAAGTAAAGGAGTAATATACTAAGGGGGAGTAGTATTCAGTTGAGGAAATGGAGAATGTTGAAGAATATTGCAGTAGATGGAGGATTCATCCTTGGGGGAGTTTTGAAGAGGAAATGGAGAATGTTATAAAGGAATTGTTCATTTAATTGTTGGTGTTTTTCATTCCATATGTTGCCATCAATGCCAAAGGGGGAGATTGTTGGAGATTTACTAGCAAGCCAGTGCTGGCTATATGTTTGTCATTGATGACAACATATGGTAAGTAGCATGCATGAAAGACTTATGCTGTAAGCTTTTAGTATATGTAGAATGGACATGTTATCAACATGATGTCATGGACGCTGAGGTTAACTATTAGTACAGACAGTTATATAGCAGCTTGTGTCAGCAGTGTTCCTGACAGAGTTATAGGCAGTGTTCTATGAATGATTGTTTGTACAGTTATCATGGAGCCTTGTGCATTTGGATATGTGATGGAGACATTTTAGTAATTTTACATTCATGGACGTAGGGTCTGATGATCAATATAAGTGAAGCTATGCAAGTCACTATTCACCAGTTGTAGTTTCCTATGTTTATTCAGAAGAGCCAATAGAGATTTTATTTGTACATGATTTGCACCTATCATTACAATATGCACCCTTGAATTAGTGCTTGGAGAAGAGTTAGTAATGTTTGGTTAAGAGCACATGATGTAATTCATCTTGAGGAGAAAGTTTTAGTTATTTTGATAGAGCCGAAAGTGTGTAGCGTGCGTCTACACTTATTGATTTGGACATGTCCTAGTTTTTTATGCGTGCTTAGTAGAGCCGACAGAATTATTATTGGAGTATGTTATGGTTTCTCTAATATGATTTCAAGGTGGTTCTAATAGGCTGACTTGATAACATATACTTAAGTTAAAATCCGATTGGATAAAGAGAAAGGTATAAAGGAAGATACTTTGTTTAAGTGAGATCACCAATTGTATTGTAATGATATGATTGACATATACACACTTTGTATGTTATTTATAGATGAAAATTTAATAATCAGAGCACATAAGGAAAATTATATGTTTGACTTTATTCGAGCACCTACAAGGACTGATTAGATATTGAAGACATCATTAGCAGTCAAAGTTTTGTATTGTGAGTTTGTATATGCATGGTATGTGCAGTGAGAACCTTGTATAAGAAGTAGGGTCCAATTTTTTTATTATATATTTGACTCGTTATAGGGTCAAAGGATTTTAACAGGGCCTAGTCCTCTCACAAGGACATATACACTATACAGATGTAATAGACTCCTCACAGGGTCAATATCTTTCACAAGATACTTTTGATTAGTGGATCATTTTGTGGGTACCATCCCCACTGGGGTTTTCCCTTGGTCAAGTTTCCCTAGTTAACAAAGTATGGTGTTATGTGTTTCATAATGTTAAGCTTGATTTTACTTGTTAGTGCTTTACTATATGCATGTATAAAATTAGTAAATGATATCCATAGTTGGGAAGAAAGTTGTTTAATATATATAATTGATTCATCCCCCCCCTCTCAGTTATAGCAAGGGATCTTTAATTTCTAACAATTGGTATCAGAGCCTTAGGTCCTTGAGGAATAAGTCTAACAACTTGAAGGGGATCACTATGGATTCAAGGTATATTTAGAAAAACCTTGAGGAAACTCTTGAAGGACTAGATGAGGAAACTCTTGAAGAACTAGATCAAGTGAATTAGGAAAGAGATAGATTAAAGAATAAGTTGAGAGATGCACAAGTCTACATTTAGAAGTCTAAAATCAGCTTGAACACTTGAGATAGAAGAAGAAAGAGGTACATGATCAAATAAAAGTTTGTGAGTCATCTAAGGAGGAGAAAAAAGTATTAAGACATGAATTTGATAGTATTACACAAAAGACAAGAAAGACACTTGAAGAGCTAAAATTAGATATGGAATCAAGATCTAAGAGTGTGAATCTAAAATTACAACTTATGAAAGTGACATCTGAACTTGAAGATTCTAGATTAAAGTTTTCAGAACTTGAGAAATACAATTGCATCCTCAAAGGAGAACTTACATAAGAAAAGCAACATATTGAGAAGTTACATTCGACAAATGCAGAAAAGCTTGATGAACAGATCATAGCACAAATACCTAAAGTAGATAAGACAAGAATCAGTTACAATGAATGAGAATATGAAATGACTAAAGATCTTGAAGCTAAGAAAAAACCAGATCTGATAAAGAATAAACATATTCTGATTGAAGAACCCATTCAAACACCAAATCTAGTAAAACAAGCACAAGCTTAGATTGAACCACCTAGAAGGAAATTCAATGGAAAGTGTTTTATATGCAATGAAGTTGGACATATGAAGGACTACACAAGTATTCTAAACCCTTTTCTGATTATTGTTATAATTATTCTAATTTTGGACATAGAGCTAGAAAATGTGGGAAACCTAGATATGATATTAGAATACATGAAATGACTAACATGATAGGAAGAAGATTAATGAAGGCAAGAAACAGACCTATGATGTGTTACAAATACAAAAAATTTGGACACATTGCTAGAGAATGTAGACTTGAGATAAACCAGTATGGCGTTAGACAAGGAAAAGGTATTTTGACATGTTATGTTTGCAATAAGTTGGGGCATACAACAAGATTTTGTAGATTCAATAAAAATATAAGACCATTGGATAAAAGATCACTAGATCCTAGAAGAAACATGAACAACAATGAAAGGAATGATTAGAATGTGAACAGGAATCAAGTGGATGACCTTGAGAAGACCTTTATGAAAGCAAAGTTACCTACAAGTTCAAAGATTTGGGCTAAAAAGGAGAAGGATATATCAAAGGTTAAGAAGACAAAAGACTCTCATGGAGAAAAGAAAAACTCATCAGATCTTGATGAGAAATGCACCTTGAATTGAAAAATATTACACCTTATAGGGGTAAGCATATCAGAATATCACTAAACCCCTGATTAGATGAATGGAATTCCATGTCATTGTCTACACCTTGGAATAGACTGAAGGAAGCTACAGTGAACCATGTAGAAAATAATATTCACATATGTGACCACACCAAAGGATGGAAGGCTGCTGGCTTAAGGAAATAGATTTTGTTTTGTTTGAGAAATTAATGCAGATTTGAATGTTTGGTAAATATAAGGATTTTGATTGATGGATTTACTCACCATTTGCACTTAGAGAGATTGACAACACAAAGGAGTTGAATACTTTGAGTTTTTTTGAAGCAATATTGAGCGTGTAATCATGAAACCCTAGCATGAGATGAAAAAGGTATTTATTACTCTTGTGAGCTTAACCTAGTTACTCATCTTGGATATTTAGTTTTCAAAATGGAAAATCAAGTATTTGGATATATTAGGAATGAGCCTAGACTTAATTTCAAGAAAAGAGATATTACTCCATATTTGGATGATCTGGTGGGAGCTTTTTCACAAATTCCTAGTGATGTACTATACGTAGATTATACATGGGCATACATACATTGAAAAATTAAAATAATAAGCTATAATGAGATATATGAGGATATGGATAAAGTTTACAACCTACATGATGGAACATACAAACAAGGTTTTGAACATCTAGGGCAGATTGACTTTTTGAAGAAAATATTCCATGTTGATTTTAACAATGAAGAATGGATAAGAATTATACTAAGTAGGTTCCATAATGATAAAATATGGATTGGAGATCAACCTATAGAGATAAAAAATGAAATTATTCATAATCTAACTATCCTAAGCATGACTAGAATCAATCTTGTATCAAAAAGACAAGTTAAGAAGCTTGCAGAAAACAACACAGAGGTAGAATATGATGGAAGAGGTATGCAAATTCACACAATAAAGAAAACAAATGTGAGATTGTTGAGAAATGTCTTTGGTTATAAGATGGTTTACACCTCTAGACTAAATTATATTTATGTGGGCTTTGTTCATGCAGCCTATAAGATGGTAATTGATAGAGAAGTTGTAAATCTTTGTGAGATATTTAGAAATCAACTAACTGATAATGTTAGGAGAATAAAACAAGATAAGTATACACTTTTTAGACTTAGATCATATCTTTTATATTTATTTTTCCACCTTACCAGAAAATTTCCTATAGTGCATGCATCTAAATGGGATTTAGATAGATGCATAATGGAGAAAGTCAGCAACTATTATACAAAGAAACCAAAGGAAAGAATTGAAAGTGACATTACTAGAATGATGAAAGAATTCCAAAATCAAATGAAACAAATATTTAGAGTTTAACCCTCTATAGTTGACAAGTATAAGAATGAAATTTGCATCATGGCCAAGACTAATAGCACAGGTTTGGAAGCAGTTGAACCTAGAATTCACTTTATCAAACCTTTGGAGTATGAAGTGTTAGATAATTTATTGGAAGAATGCATTGGCACTTTATCAACAAAAAAATAAAGATGAAGACAATCCTAGATGGGGGACTTGTGAGGAAAGGTTTAATGAAATCACATGGAAAGAATAATATTTTGTAGTAAAGAAGAAGATAGATAAAATCATGGAAAAGATAGCTAAATAGGTGAGAATGTATAAAGAAGAATGGAAACACACAAAGCATTATATGAAGTTAATGAGTGAAGGAGGATCAAATATAATATTAGTTTAACCTATTGCAGTAGTAGGGCCTTCACAACTATCAACACTAGTAACACCATTACCAATAGAAAGTACATCAGATATAGAAATAATTCATGTGCAACCAAGCCCATCATCATCACCAATCACAAAGAGATCAACAAGAATATCTCTTGTAGCTAAAGGAGTGAAAGTGAAAACATAACCACTTATTACATCACCTAGAAGACCTAAGAGACAAAAGGCAATGGCGCATAAACCTACATCAAAGAATCCTAAGGTAATTTACACTGAAAACTCAGATGAAGAAGAATCAAAAGAAGAGGAATAGAAATTTGAATAGAATATTGAATAGGGAAAACAAGAGAAGAAGAAAGAAAACATCGCTGAATAGAAGACACCTTCTACTGGCACAAGAAAAGGTTGGAAACTTGACCTAGGGAAACTAAACTATAGAATACTCAAAAAAGGTAATCTTGATCAGTTGAAATTATTTGATAGATATAACCTTAATCAGAAGACAACTTTAGAGATTAGAGTATTGACTTATCTTTTGGAATACAAAAGAGCACTCATATAAATTTAGGGCAGCATACCTAGAGAACTTTATGACAGATTAGAAGTGAGGATGGATAGAGAAAAGGTAGAGGATTTGAAGTTAAGAAATGATGTAGTAAGGAAACTTAGTCCAAATATTTCAAAAGAAAAATTAAAGAAGGTACTTAGCATCATGGATAATTCCCTAAGGAGCAAGAAGAGAATGAATTTATTCATGTTGGGAAAATACATTGAAATTACCAGAGAGACTGAATACATAGCTAAAGATGCATTGAAGAATTTGGTTGAAGCTTCAATTCAAATACCTACAAAGGATGACCAGCCAAGTACTAGTAAGAAACCATATTTGATTATTGAAGGAGTTGAGATTACATTGGACCCCATCAATGATAAAGAGGACCCATTTCAAGATCAAGCACATGATGTTGAAAATTTGGGTGGGGATACACAAATTGGTGAACTTGACTAGTAGGAAGAGCAGAGTAAAGAGAAAGAAGATGGTCAACAAGGTGAGGTACAACAACAATCAGCTTCACAAACCACTGAAGCACCCTCTACCACACCTCCCATGGTACAAAAGGAGTCAAATATACCAGATGAAAGTATATAATAAAAGAAGGAAGAAACAAAGAAAGAAAAACAAATTATTCCATCACAAATAAAAAAAGGTAAAGAAAAAGTAGAAACATCTTCATCACATGATGATATTTCTATTAGAATAACTGAGAGGGGGGGTGAATCATTTAAGTTAGTTATCCTATAGTCCCAAAATCTCAATGTACTTTTCAAAGCTTTTTCAATAATTCAAATAGCTCGTAAGATAAAATATCAATCTATCTATTCATTTACCGAATGCTAGTATTTATCCAAACTATGATTAACGATTAAATCAAATATGCAGTATGAAAAGTATGATAGAAAAAAAATCATAGCAAATAACACATAACATAGTGATTTAATGTGGAAAACCTACTAAGGGAAAAACCACCTGGGACTAGTAACCCAAAATATTTCACTCTTCTGAAGTGAGCTCGGTTAGGAGCCAACCCTATTAAAGGTTACAATGCACACTGTTAGGTGTGACCTGGTTAGAGGATTTAGCACTAATAGTTAAATTTTGACTAGAATTCACTATGGGGTCAACAAGATAATAATTAACATTCAAGGAATGTCATATGGTAATACATAAGACTGTTAAGTTCACTCGGTTAAGAGATTTTTCTAAATCAATAGTTAAACTGATACAGTACTGATCTGATTCAAATACAACTTAATTGTAAATATTCAGATCTATGCTATGCTTGTAAAAATCATCTAATCATTAATCAATTCACTTCCTCAATATTCCCCCAACTTACTTCACTTGGTGAATAGTTCTCTTATGCTCAAGTATGCCTACAACTCAGTTTTGTCTATAACCAGTTTGATTCAAAATGCATGAATAAAGTCTTCACGTGAAATCTTCTGCAGTCTCTATTTGTCCAGCATGTTTCAATAATGAAACTCATGTCTCTTATATAGACATGTAAATCATTTTCATATCAGCTTTCAGATTTTGCCTCTTAATCTCCTTTGCCCATTTTGCTGCTTAAACTTTTCTCGGAAGATGTGTCAATAACACATTTCAATCTCTTCCATTAGATCTTCTCTAAATTTTTCAGCCGTGGATCTTATAACATCTTCATCATTTACCTCAAAATCATAACAATTTCTAGCTCATCAATTTTAGTCAGTTGTTCTTAGCATTTAATATTTTCATCCATACTCAGTTACTACTTAAATGCATCGATGATAACTAACTCAGTTATTACTGTCACTCGGTATACACTGCACTAGCTCAGTGTATACATAAATCTTTAATTACCGACCACATTAATTTATTCAGTTCTGATCTCTTCTTCATAATAGAATAATGCAACATGCTCAAGTCAACAATATAATGCCATAGACTCATCAATAAGTTACCCAATGTATACCTTATCCTTATCTATCATATCCATCTTTTCTTTATGTAGATACCTCATTTCCTCACCATTTATTTCTTCTACAAATGTTCAGATGTTTTTAACTATCATGATAAGTATAGTCAAAACTAGTTGACATCAATGACAATATATTGATTGATTTAATCATCTTACATATCACTTTTATAGCTCGGTGATCTCTAATCATTGTTCCTTCAGTTCATCAAGATATTCAATCAATTGTAGGTCATCAATCTTTGCCTTTGGAATTGATGGCAACACAAACAATATGAAATATTCCATACACATACCAAAGATGTGTTCTACAACTATATAGGTAAATGTTGTAGCTTGGTAAGCTCTCCCTATCTTGATATTTAATATGTTTAATCACTACAAACAACATTCCATGCAGACTCTCCCTACAAATTGGATCTTTTCAGTGTTGGCAAGTTGACTATACTGGTGTATATGACTAAGAATTAGTGTTTTCATTATGGTAACAAAGTCATATAGAGTTTTTGAGTCAGTGCATAAATTAGAAGATCAGAAAAATGGCTAAGTATGGAAGACCGGACAGTCAGTGAAGCACCTAAGGAATAGAGCATCAATGCACGTGCGTATGACCAAGTTTTGGTATGCACCCTTGAAGATAAGCTTTTGGATATGCTAGTAAGCTATGGTTAAGAACACATGATCAGATGTGTTAGTATGAAGAAGATACAACGAGTTGAAGTGTCACAAATAGTGAGCAGCAGAACAAAACAAAACATGGAGCCATCTATTAGTATTTTGGTTAACATGTATAATATTGTTTTGTAAAGGATACATGCCTATTGTAAATGTGTTATAAACTTGTTAATAGAAATGTGTGTAAACATGCTTGAGCCAATTTATTTGGAAGCATTTTATGTAATAGGTTATAGGCCGACTTAGTGAATAGTTTTGTTTGCGCCTATAAATAAGACATGCACCTTTGTATTTAAGTATGGCATGAGATATAGAGTTGATAGAAGAAGAGAAGAGTATGTGAAGAGCAGTCAGAATGATATAGAGCTTTACAAGAGGTTAGAGCATCAATGCACAAAAGGAACTGATCAGACAAGCAATGTCATAGCAGTAGTTCACCTTGTAGATATAGTGTGTATCTGATATTCAGAAGGTTGCAACCTTCACCATTTGAGCAGTGAGCTCTAGGACAGTGTGTCCTCACCCCTAACAGGGTTAATTGTAAAAGACACCTAATAGGGTTTGACCCTTGACAAAGTCATTGTACTTAAGCATTGTAATGATAGCTCCTAACAGGGATAAGGAACATTAACAGGTTCATAATACACAAGTACAATTATTAGTGGGTATTAATTCCCACTAGGGTTTTTCCTTTGGCCAAGGTTTCCCAATAATCATATCTAGTGTTATGTGTTATGGTTTTTTACTTTAATTTCTTTAATATTCAGTTCAACATTTAAGTAATAGAGTTAAGTTTCAAGAGATCAGAAATTAATATTGTAGAACACTGATTCACCCCCCCCTCTCAGTGTTCCCATTCCTAACAATTGGTATCAGAGATTTGGTCCTCTGAAGAGAAGTTTAACCACTTGAGGAGATCATGGGTTCAGAAGAAGTAAAACATATGAAGAAGAATCTTGAAGCAGCTCTTGAAGATCTTGATAGATCTGAAAATGAAATTGAAGAACTAAAATTGAAGGTCAGTGAAACACAAGTATTCATCAAGAAACTGAGAAAAGATTTGAAAGATTGTTCTACAAGTGATTTAGGAAAAATGGTCAAAAAGATGAATGAGGAAAACACATCTCTGAAGCATCAAATTGAAGAGTTGGATGAAAAGTTATTTAACAATTAGGAAGCCTATGAAGTACAGGTCAAAGAAAATAAGCAGTTGGATGAAGAACTAAGGCACGAAAACATGAAAATTTTGGAGTTAGAGAACATCAAGAAAAAGGTGGAATCTAAATTGATTGAAGCAAAGAATCACATTGACAAATTACACACAAGAAAGGATCTAATAGAGTCACAGTTGTATGAACAAAAGATTAAAGGAGATACCAGTGGTGTTGGATGATATGCGAGGAAGAATGAAAGCACCAAAAGAATATACAAAATCTAAGAAGACTAAAGATCATATTGAAGATGAGCACAAGCCAGTAAATAGAACTTGTTATGCCTATAACAAGCATGGACATATTGCAAGAGATTGTAAAGAGGTAAGACCTTTCAATGGCTATTGTTATTCATGCAATAAGTTTGGTCATAGAGCTATGAATTGTAGATCAAATCAAAGAAATCAGTCACAACACAATCAGAGAAGTCATCCATAGTAGAATGTTAGAAGTCCTTTGAACATTACATGTCAGATATGCAACTATAATGGTCACACAGCTAGACAATGCAAAATGGTAACTCACATCAATGTGCTAAGGAATATAAGGCCTCCAGTTATTTGTCACTCTTGTAACAAGGCTAGACACATCTCAAAGTTTTGCAGATCAAAAGCACAAAGACAAGAAATCCCTAGTAAGACTCAAGGATCAATATTGGATGAAGCAGGAGAAGTTAGGTTTGTGCAAGCTATAGAAGATGTGAGCAAGATTTGGATGGAAGTAAAGAAAGATAATGTTGATGAGTATGTAGTGGATACATCTATAATGGATGCACCTTCTACTTCTGGATGAATGATCCTCATGGTCATAGGGGGAGCTAGATTATCTCTAGACCCCTACATGTCTGATATACTCACCCTCTGAGTATGCACCTTTGGTCATAGATGTTTGGAGACTAGTTGATGTTGTATGCAAAAGCACACTGCTTGATCAATAGTAGAAACAAAGATTGAAATTCTCTGTTGCATTCTGTGTTTACGTGGAAAACATTAATCGCAAAATGGTGTTTTTATAGTCAATGAAGATCCTTTTTCCTCACATTTGCATTCAAGTTAGAGCCTTTGGAGAGCACAAGAGATCAAGTAGTTGATATTGAAGGATTGTAGTTTATTTATCAGCAAAGAAGTGTGTAAGATTGTTGTGGAACCCTAGTTCAGTCACGATGATTCAAAAACCCTTGGAACCCTATTTGAGTGATTGATCAAGTAAGTAATGTCCACTCTAATTGTGTTTGATGTTGGTGAAAGGAAGAGATATATCTTTAAGAAGCATCTATTCAAGTCAGTCCTAGATGACGTAGAAGGAGCATTCTCTAGGACTCTGATGGGAGTTATGCATGTGGAAGACATACATG
The DNA here is from genome assembly GCA_027943335.1 of Chamaecyparis obtusa. Classification (NCBI taxonomy): domain Eukaryota; kingdom Viridiplantae; phylum Streptophyta; class Pinopsida; order Cupressales; family Cupressaceae; genus Chamaecyparis; species Chamaecyparis obtusa. Next base: position 514,077 of record BSBK01005517.1, on the reverse strand, counting down.
CATACATATACTGCAAGAAGGAACCTGTAGGATTGGATAGGATTAGGTCACACTTGGAATCAATGATGAAACCAGACATGACATTCCTAGATGAGTTCTCACACTTAGAAAACAACCCTATTATTGAGTATGTGACTGCATATGAGTTCTATGAATCCAAATGGATTAAGATTCCATTGAGTAGAAAACATGATGACCTATTTTGGATAGGAGAAGTCTTTGTTATAATAACTACTGATCTCATTTATGAGATGACCGAACTTCCTAAGACTAACACCATTATTCCCACTGGTAAGGATGTTAGAAAACAAGTGGAACAAGCTTGGAAGTCATGCAATGATAAGCACGACATGAAAATTGAGCCAATAGAGGAGAAGGACATAAATCTAATGTCTATGATACTTGGTTATAAGTTCCAGCATGTAAATAGGGTAAATAGTGTGTCTGCAACCACTATTTTGGTAGCTATTAGAATAGTGAAAAAAAATGGAGAATTCAACTTGTGTGAGATCTTGTGTGCATAGTTGATGGATAACATAATGGCTATTAAGCATGAAAAAGGAAAGATATTCAGGTTTGGGTCACTAATAATCTATATGTACTTCCATATTGTTGGTAAAGTATTAGATCTTTACCTTGATAAGAATTTTCTTAAAATGCCACAAATATCATTCAAGGCATCATCTAAAAGCACCTTGAAGGACTACATGGAATTAGAAATAAAAACATTTAGAATCAAGATGCAAAGAAGGTATATGATACCTAAAAGTATAGTAGAAAAGTATAAGGATAACATTTGTTTCATGGTGGAGATAGACATCACTTGCATGGAAGCAGTGGAACCTAGAACTAAGTTGATTCATCCACTTGGTTATGAAGTGGAGGAACATATTTTGGAAGCTTGTGCATAGGTCCTACTATCAGTGCCTAAGGATCCCAATGAGCCAAGATGGGTTACTTATGAGGAAAAGACAAGACAAGAAGATGATGTTCCTCTCACATTGACATGGAGGAGAAGGTGGAAGGGAAAGACACATGTCAAGTGTCTCACAAAGACCAAAGAGAGAAAGGGGGAGAGACATTTTCCTCATGAGGACTCTTTGTACAAGTGTCCCATGAGTCACCTTTGACCCTTAGAGGTGGCTTGAGAAGCCCCTTAGGAATAGGAAATGTCTCTTGACTTGGTTGTTGAGAGGACATGTGGTCATAAGACCAAGTCCTATGGGGCAACATAGCCCTTAAGAATAGGACATGTGTGGGTGAGGATAAATATGAATAAATAATTAATAATAATTATTTATTTTAGCCAAGGTGATGTGTCAGGTGACTAGGTGGATGAAGTGAATTAGAAGACTTAGTCATATTTAGGTGATTGTGTATTTAATTAAATCACTTTAATAGACTATTTAGAAGACTTAGGATATAGAATTAGACTATAGTGAATTTATTTAAATAAATTGAACAATTTATTTAATAAATAGAGGAATAATTATTAATTAAATAATAAATATTTAATTAATTTATCAAGTCAATAGTAATTAAATAATAAATATTTAATTAATTTATCAAGTCAATAGTAATTAAATAATAAATATTTAATTAATTAATGAAGCCATTTTTAGGTGTATACAGCTACCAAGAGAAAAGCTTCAAAGATCACCTCTAAGATATTGAAAATTCATGGTGTCACTCAAGAAGATCTAGATAAGGCAAGGGAATCCAAGATTGCAATGCAACTTGAGAGTGCACCCTCTTTAGAAGTGAAAATAGAGAAGACTGATGACCCTAAGGAGAATAAGGTAAAGATGGAAGAAAACACTCCTGCATCCACACCTACTATTGATCTGGAGTCCACACCACCTCCTGAGCCTAGCAGGATGCCTAAGAGGAAGAAGAAAATCACCACAAGCCATCCATCTTCAAGATCCACAAGAAGCAAAGGTAGAAACACTCAAGAACCTCCTGAGGTAGGATTCAGACCGAATCTTGAAGTGTTGAGAACTAGGATAGTTGATGAAGGAAGAATTGATCAGATAGCTAAGTTCTATGATAAATATAGTGAGATTGATAAATCAAAAATCCATATTATGATTATCAAACACATGATCAAGTTCAATAAAATAGTCTTGGAACTTAAGACAGTTATACTGGATAGTGTATGGAACATTTTAGATTTCTTAAAGAGACAAGCTATTGAAGAAGATCTCAGAATAAGAGAGATGATATTGGATGAAAGCCTCCCTGTATGCTCAATTGAAGAGAAAACACTCTTGTTGGATTTGGTGAAGCCTCACCTAAGAACCAAGTTGAGAACTTTGTAGATCATGAACAAAGATTATGAGTTGGTTGCTAAGGAAATAGAAAATGCATTTGAGAAGGTGTTCTTGGATAGACACATATATCCTCCTACTGTGCCTACAACCCAAGCTCCATCTAAGGAAGAAAAATCATCTAAGGTTCCCAATGAACCTATAAAAGGTCCATAGGATTCAGCACCTGTAGTGACAACACCTAGTAAAGAAATGAAGTTTGTGCCCATGCCTGAAAAAAAAGATGACATAATTATGATTGATAATGTAGAAATATCAATGGCGGCCACAAATAAAGACCTTGAAAAGTTTGAGGAAGCATTTGAGAGAACTGAGGAAGTAAAGATTCTATGTGGTGATAATTCACCTAAGTAGCAAGAAGAAGTTCAGATTGAAGACTTGACTAGACATGAAGAAGAAAAGGAAGTTGAAGATCTGACAAGACATAAGGAAGATGAACCTGAAAGTGAGAAGGAAGAAGAGAAGGAAGATGAACCTATAGATGAGCCATCTGTTGAAATTCCAGTGAATGTAAATACTGAGGTAATGGATGTTAGTCAAAATTCACTCCTTACACCTAGGCCATCAATTTCATTGTTGTCAAGTTTGACCCCTGATACAACAAGTCTAGATTCATGGGGAGAAGAAGACCTAATTAAGATCAGTGTGCTAGCAATGGAGAAAGAAAAGGAGAAACAAGTAATGAGGAATCCATTATTTGTTGAATCAGTAAGAATACTGAATAGCCTACTGCCTAAAGACAAGAAAGTGTCTAGTATACATTCAGTGGATGATGTCAGCTCCATCTTGACATGCTTTAAAGAAAATTTCTCAAGTCTTGAGGAATTAGCATCCAAAATTGTAGAGGAGAAATATCTTAAGAAGAAACTAAATGAATTGATAGGTAACTTTGTACTTGAACTCAATTCTCTCAAAGTTGGTCAAGCATTATTGAAAGAGATAGCAGCAAAAGGAAGGACAATAATTGTTGATTGCATGAACAATGACAAAATGACTGCAGACCTTTCCAAGAAGAGTTAGGAAGTAGAATCTATGATAGAAGTAGTAAGGAAATCATTGGAAGATCCCTCCATAGATATAAATATGTGTAATAATGTCTACCAAGGAAAATTGGATAAGATTGAGAAAGAAGAGAAAGAAATGGCTAAGATAAGGGCTAGGCATGCACTTGCACCCTCATTGGATGTACTCAATCAGAATATCAAGGAGATTGATGCTACCATTGTAACATATGGTCAAGGTCCCTATATAGAATTGGAGAAGATGGAGAAGCTAATGTACGCACTATGCACCCATCTACAGATAGTAAATGCACTCAAGGCATTATGGTAGCAAGAGATTCAAAACTTGAAGATTGCATACCCGGATGTACTAAATGTGTAAGTACTTGAAGTTCCATTTTTTTAGCACCTTTGTCAGTAATGTCAAAGGAGGAGTAGATAAATATGGGAGAAATATGGAGTAGTGTATATGATGTAAAGGGGAGTAGAGTATATAGTAGAAGGGAGACATAAGATAGACTATATGATGTACAAAAAAAGATAAGGATATATGTTAGAAAGTTTTTGTTGGAGATACAGTTTAGTAACTTTTCCATATTCCTTTGTTTCCATTAATGACAAAGGGGGAGATTATTGGAAAGTTGAATATATTGGTGTATATGACTAAGATTTAGTGTTTTCATTATGGAAAGAAATTTATATAGAGTTTTGGAGTCAGTGCATAACTTAGAAGATCATAAAAATGGCTAGGTATGGAAGACAGGACAGTCAGTGAAGCACCTAAGGAACAAAGCATCAACGCACATGCGTATGAGCAAGTTTTGGTATGCACCCTTGAAGATAAGCTTTTGGATATGCTAGTAAGCTATGGTTAATAACACATGATCAGATGTGTTAGTATGAAGAAGATACAATGAGTTGAAGTGTCACAGATAGTGAGCTGCAGAATAGAACAAAGCATGGAGCTGACTAGTAGTATTTTGGTTAGCGTGTATAATATTATTTTGTAAAGGCTATGTGCCTATTTTAAATGTGTTATAGACTTGTTAATAGCAATGTTTGTAAACACACTTGAGCTAATTCATTTGGAAGCATTGTATGTAATAGGTTATAGGCCAACTTAGTGAATAATTTTGTTTGCGCCTATAAATAAGACATGTGCCTTTGTATTTAAGTATGGCATGAGATATAGAGTTGATAGAAGAAGAGAAGAAGTATGTGAAGAGTAGTCAGAATGATATAAAGATTCACAAGAGGTTAAAGCATCAGCGCACAAAAGGAACTAATCAGACAAGTAGTGTCATAACAATAATTCACCTTGTAGATATAGTGTGTATCTGATATTCAGAAGGTTGCAGCCTTCACCATTTGAGAAGTTAGCTCTAGGATAGTGTGTCCTCACCCCTAACAGGGTTAATTGTAAAAGACTCGTAATGGGGTCTGACCCTTGACAAGGTCATTGTACTTAAGCATTGTAATGACAACTCCTAACAGGGCTAAGGAACATTAACAAGTTCATAATACACAAGTACAATTATTAGTGGGTATTAATTCCCACTGGGGTTTTTCCTTTGGCCAAGGTTTCCTCGTAATCATATCTATTGTTATGTGTTATGGTTGTTTACTTTACTTTCTTTAATATTCAGTTCAACATTTAAGTAATAGAGTTAAGTTTTAAGAGATCTAAAATTAATATTGTAGAACACTGATTCACCCCGCCCCCCTCTTAGTGTTCCCATTCCTAACATTCAGCTCTCTAATTATTTCTCCCATTTTATGTTCTCATCAACTGATATTTCATATGAAGTCTTTCTCTCCCTTTGACAACAATGCCAAAGAAAATAAACATCTCTTCAACAACCAATTAGTTTTCTATTGTTCGGCCTAAATCAAGTACCTTTATGTACTAATATACAATTCTTTGTTCCAGCTTCTACAATATTTCAAAACCTTATAAATCCTAAAGTGTGAGCTATGTGCATCAACATGAATTTTTTTCTCATAAAGTATAGGTTGATGCAACCTCCTAATCACCTTAGTGACCCATAGACAGGGGACAGATCCCTGGTCTAGTCCTCAAGTATTCAGAAGTGTCCTTCAATAAGGGCTTGGTAAAAATATCAGCAAGTTGTTCTTTAGATTTCACAAATTCTAGTTTGACTTTCTTCTCTTGTACTTTTTCCCTCAAATAGTGATACTTAATAGATATGTGATTTATTTTTTAATGCATCACCAGATTCTTTGAAATTTTTATAGCACTTGTGTTGTCACAATATATAATCACCGATCCAGTGATCACCTCATTCATTCCTTCCAACAACTATTTTATCCATGCAATATTTTAACAATTTACAACAACAACAACATACTCTACTTCAATAGTAGATTGAGAAATGCATGCTTATTTTTTGCTTATCCAAGTCACAAGATTTTCTCCTAAAAAGAATGCTCCACTGGTTGTGTTCTTCTGATCGTTAGTGTTTCCAGCCCAATCTGCATCAGTGTAAACTTGGAGTTCAAATTTTTCTTCCTTTGTGTACCATAAACCATAATCTTCAGTTTTCTTCAAATATCGCAGAATCCTGTTAACTACAACTATATGTGAATCTTTAGGATTAGTAGAAAATCTTTCTACAATCCCAACTATGTGTACTATATCAAGCCTACTATGTACTACATACATCACTTTTCCAATCATTGACCTATACAATATCTGATTTACCTCAGTTCATCCTTTGTCAACTTACATCCTGTCACCATCGATGTTCCTACCGATTTTGAATCTTCCATGCCAAAAGTCTTTAACACTTCCTTAATGTATTTTGATTGAGTTATGAAAATCCCATCATTCTGTTGTATAATCTACAATCCTAGAAAGAATTTAATCTCTCCAAACATTGACATCTTAAATTATTTTCTCATCTCATCAGCAAAATATTTGCAAATCAAATCATGTCCTCCAAAGATTATATCATCAACAAAAATTTCAGCAATCAAAATATTGTCATCGGATTCTCCTTTCATGTATAGATTACTATTATCACTTTTCCTTACAAAGCCAATACTGATAAGATAAGCATGTAATCTTTCATACCATGCTCTCAGTGCTTGCTTCAGTCCATACAAAGCTTTGTATAGTCTACATGCCATGTTCTTCTTATTTGGATCAACAAAACCTTCAGGTTGTTATATGTAGACTTCTTCCTCAAGAATTCCATTCAAAAATATTGATTTCACATCCATTTGATATACTTTGAATCCCTTATGTGCAGCATATGCAAATAATATATAGACTCCTTCAAGTCTTGCTACTAGTGCAAAAGTTTCACCATAGTCTATACCTTCTTCTTGTGCATATACCTTGTATACAAGTCTTTCCTTGTTTCTTATTACCTCACCATTTTTATTTTAACTTGTTTCTAAAAATCCACTTAGTACCTATCACATTTTTATCACTCGGTCTCAGTACCAATGTTGATGTCTTATTCTTCTCAATCTGTTCAATTTCTTTATTCATAACCTTAATCCATTCCTCATTCTCAAGTGCATCTCTAACATTCTTAGGCTCAAATTCACACACTAAGCATGTGTTATGTCTTAACTTACTTTATGTCATCATGCCAGCTTGCTTGTCTCCAATGATTTGGTTATGTGGATGGTTTCTTCTAATAAATCTTGACAGTACTTATTCTCTTCTTTGCTCATCATTCAGTTCAGGTTCATTTTGTTCCTCGGTAGCTTCTTCCTGGTTCTCACTTTGCATTTTTTGATGCTTGATAGCATTTTCCTGTTGCTTGGTAGACTCAGCCTATGGCTTCAGTAGATAGTTTGGATGCTCAAAATAGGTAAATCTGCCATAGTCTTTCAGTTCCTTCCTGCTTTCTTCATCATTCTTTTTAAAAAACTCATCAAATTTTACATTATCACTTTCAACCATTTTGTTAGTAGCCTTGTTCAAACATTTATAAGCTTTACTCTTAGTAGAATATCCTAGAAATATCCCTTCATCACCTTTAGAGTCAAATTTACCATTTCTATCATCTTTCAAAATGTAACATTTGCTTCCAAAAATTTTGAAATAACTTACATTCGGTGTATAGCCAAACCATAAATCATAAGGTATCTTGTTTGTGTCTTTCTTTAATTGAACTCGATTCAGGGTGTATACATCAGTGCTAACTACTTCTCTCCAATATGTTTGTGCAACATCTTTCTCAATCATCATAGTTCTGGCACAATCAACAATAGATCGGTTCCTCCTTTCTGCAATTCCATTCAGTTGTCATGTCCTCTAAAGATATTGTTGTCGTGTCCTCTATCAGATCTTAAGCATTTTAATTCTTTCTCGGTTTCCCTTTCAACTTTAGCCTTATACCACTTAAACATTTTAAAAGCTTCAAATTTCTCTTTTAAGAACATTACTGTCATCATCCTAGAGTAGTCGTCAACAAATAAAATGAAATATTTGTCACCATAATAACTTTGAGTTCTCATAGGACCACATAAGTTGGTATGTACCAACTCCAAGATACCTTTAGATGAATAGTTTTTGCTTTTGAAACTAGATTTGGTCATTTTTCCTTTCTAACATTGATTGCACATAACATGATCAAGCTTAGTTAGACTCAGTAAACCTCTAACTCTTCTCTTTTTTACTAATCTTAACCATGTTATCAAATTTCACATGACATAGTCTCTTGTACCACAACCATACATCTTTGTACTTGGCCAATAAACAAGAAGTTTCAGCATTGTCAAGATAGAATAGACTACCTTTTGATTTCCCTCCAGTACCAACCAGCTTTCTAGTTTCATCATAGATTTTTACCTTCTTACTTTTAAATGCAACTTAGTGACCTAAATTATTTAGTTGTGCTACACTCAACAAATTGTAGTTAAGTCCTTTTACCTAGTATGCATTATCACATCTAATCTTATCATTCAATAAGATAGATCCTTTTCCTTTCACTTGACAAGGTGTATCATTTCCAATTTTTACTGATCCTCCATTATAGTGCTCAAGATGTTCAAATTTATCATCATCACTAGTCATGTGATGTGTACAACCACTATCAATAATCTAAGTATCATTCTTGCTAACTTTAGAAATAAGGGTTGTTTCTACATACCTTTCCTCTTCTCCTGAATCATCTTTCATTACAACAAATACCACTTCAATTTCATCATCAATGTCAATGTCAGTGTCAGTGTTAGTCTCATTATCTCCAAAAATGTAACATGCCTTCTTGCCTTTGTTTCTATAGTCTCGGTTGTCTATTTTGTCATAGTCTCAGTTTCCTCTATTATTTCTTCTCCCAAACTTTCCATCACCAGATCGATCATTATTTTTATCTTCTTCTTTCCTGTTAGGACATCTAGCAGCAATATGGCCAATCTCTTTACAATTAAAACAATCTAAAGGTAACTTTCCCTTATACCTTCCTCTACCTTTCTAAAGTCTTCTATTCATAAGTGCTTCAAGCTCATCAAGCTCATCTTTACTATCACTGTCACTTTCATTCTTTATGTTATGCTTACTGCTAGATTTATTGATCTTCAGGGATGACATAAAAGCATACTCAACACTTGGTACAACACTATTGTCATAATTATTCAACTCAAAAGTAGTCAACATGGAAATTATAATATCAAGGGTAAGAGTACTATTAGGTGCAGACCTCATTTGATGAATAGAAGATATTCTAATTGCATAGATAAACAACAAGGTTCTCAATATTTTACTTACAACAATATCTTTAGAAATAATACCTCCTACTCCTCAAATAGCATTGACCACCTCTTTGATTCAATTGGAGTATTGTGTGATGTTCTCACCTTCTTTCATTTTCATATCATCAAATCTACCACTTAAGCTTTTAGCTCTGGCTCTCATTACATTTACATCACCACCATAGACTAGTGAAAGTTTTTCCCACATTTCCTTTGCTATAGTGCATGCTTTGACATCTTCAAATTCATCATCATATAGAGCAACAAAATTCTCTATCATAGTTATGTTGTGTTCATGTATGTCTCTTAATTAGTCAACTGTCAAAGGTCCAATAGTCGGTTGTATGTAGCCATGGTCTACTAGATGTAGAGAAGATTCTCCAATTCCAGATATGTGAAGCCTTGTCCTACTTTGCCATGTGGAGAAGTTATCTTTGTTCAGCTTAGGAACTTCCCTCTTATAAATCTTGTGATCTTTTGCTCAAGTCCTTGAAAATTTCCTCCAAGAAACAAACATGCTCTGATACCAATTGTTAGAATAATTGAGAGGGGGGTGAATCAATTAAGTCAGTTATCCTACAATCGCAAACTCTTAGATGTAATTTTCAAAGCTTTTTCAATAATTCAAATAGCTTGGTAAGATAAAATATCAATCTGTTTGTTCATTTACCAAATGCTAGTATTTATCCAAACCATGACTACTAATTAAATCAGATATGCAGTATGAAAAGTATGATAGCAAAAAAATCATAACAAATAACACATAACACAATGATTTAACATGGAAACCCTACTAAGGGAAAAACCACCTGGGACTGGTAACCCAAAATATTTCACTCTTCTGAAGTGAGCTCGGTTAGGAGCCAACCCTATTCAAGGTTACAATGCACACTGTTAGGTGTGACCTAGTTAGAGGATTTATCACTAACAGTTAACTTTTGACCAGAATTCACTATGGGGTCAACAAGATAACATTTAACATTCAAGGAATGTCATATGGTAATACATAAGACTGTTAAGTTCACTAGGTTAAGAGATTTTTCTGAATCAATGGTTAAGCTGATACAATACTAATCTGATTCAAATAAAACTCAATTGCAAATATTCAGACCTATGCCATGCTCATAAAAATCATCTGATCATTAATCAATTCACTTCCGCAATATTCCCCCAACTTACTTCACTCGGTGAATAGTTCTTTGATGCTTGGTTATGCGTGCAGCTTGATTTTATCTATAACCAGTTTGATCAGGAATGCATGAATAAAGTCTTCACATGAAATCTTTTGTAGTCTCTATTTTTCTGGCATGTTTCAATAATGAAACTCATGTCTCTTATATAGACGTGTAAATCATTTTCATATTAGCCATCAGATTTTGCCTCTTAATCTCCTTCATCAATTTGGCCGCTTAAACCTTCCTTGGAAGATGTGTCAATAACACATTTTAATCTCTTCCATTAGATCTTCTCTAAATTTTGTTAGTCATGGATCTTATAAAAAACTTCATCCTTTACCTCAAAATCATAACAATATCCAGATCATCAATTTCAGTCGGTTGTTCTTAGCATTTAATATTTTCATCCATACTCAGTTAATAATGAAATGTGTTGATGATAACTAACTCAGTTATTACTATCACTCAATATACACTGCACTAGCTCAGTGTATACATAAATCTTCAATTACTAACCACATTAACTTGTTTAGTTATGATCTCTTCTTCATAATAGAATAATCCAACATACTCAAGCCAACAATATAATGCCATAGACTCATCAATAAGTTACCCAATGTATACCTTATCCTTATCTTGCATATCCATCTTTTCATTATGTAGATACCTCATTTCTTCACCATTTCTTTCTTCTATAGATATTTGTAACTATCATGATAAGTATAGTCAAAACTATTTGACATCAATGACAACATATTAACTAATTTAATCATCTTACATATCACTTTTATTGCTCGATGATCTCTAATCACTCTTCCTTCAGTTCATCATGATATTCAATCAGTTGTAGATCATCACATTCAGATCTTCTCAAAGGAATGACAGATCCATTAAATTCTATGCTATTATCAACACTTTCATTCTCAAAAGGTATTGAGGAAACAAAGAGAAAAATAGAACTAGCAGACAAATGTGTAAATCTAGCACTTGACAGACTACATAAAATATTACCATATAAAATTCATTTTGATGAGCATGAGAAGAAGAAGAAATTAGTAAAATTTATTAAGGAATTTGATGCATAATTTTCTTCATTAAAAGAAATAACAAAGACAACAACGCAAATGAAATATGAATCACAATTTTTCAATAAGCTAAATAAGAATATCAAGAAAGACTTGGAACACTTAGACAAATGTATGAAGGATATAAGATTCAAAATTTTAGAAGGGAAAGATATTTTTGTTAAATGTGTAAGGGAACAAAAACATATTTTTAGTACAACAAAGAGCATAGTAGCCAAAGAAAAGGAAATAGATGATATGATTAAGCATATAAAGAGCAAGGAGGTAAGGATAATTGGTGAGGAAAATAAGTAAAACCAAGCATATGAAGAGTTAACTACTCTCCATCAAAATAGGGACATGTTATTGAAGAGATTCGGCCTATTTGGAGGCCAATTATCTACAAAAATTGACTTATTACAGAAATAATTTGATGACTTGACAGTAGCAAGGATAAATTTTGGGAAATTTTAATAAATAAATCTAACAGGAGCAGAAGTGACAGCTTATGGATTGTGTGGGTCACATGGAAAAGGGTTAACAATGACAAACTCTTGGGACACAAAATTTGCAAACTTGAAGACCATATTTGTGGATTGTATGCAACTGATGGGATTCATTTAGCCACCACCACAAATCTCATAGCCATGAAGGATACAAATGAAGGTAAGAAGCAAAATTTATTCATATACCTTAGTACCCTATCTTTGTCATTGATGTCAAAGGGGGAGAAGTAGAAGAAAAATTGCATAAGGAAATGTAGAGGAGTATATAAAAGGGGGAGTACAGTATGTATAACATGGTAAACATATAGATGATCCACAAATTTTTCACATAAAGTTTTCACAAGCCAATTTTGAAGTTTTTGTATCTATGCATACTTAGCCAATTTTTCATATGTTGCCATCAATGCCAAAGGGGAATATTGTTGGAAATTTGGATAAGGGGGTATGATATGGTTTTCATTAATGGAAACATATAGACACATTTAAGATAAATATAATCATCTATGAAGCGGTCATAGTTTTAGCTAAAGTTTGGATAAGGAATACTTAGAAAATTGTCTAAGTATAAGGCAGTTTGTAGTGAGCAGATACCGAGATCTATTCAATGAGGTTTACTATTGATAGTTGGAATTTAGAGAGCTTCAATACAAATAGTGTGGTCATCATTGATGTGCACGGTCATGCTAAATAAGATACTATGTTTTGGTTGTGGCTTTCAAAGTTTTCCTAAGACAACATGTATATTGCAAAAACAAGGCAAGTTAGAGTATATAGAGTTTTGGCTAACAAGTTATTTTTTGATTATAAAATAAATTTATGAATTCATTTGGGATGAAATCCTAAATGTCCATCCTAACATGGCATAATGAGATATTAAAGTTTTGATAACATATACTTAATTTAAAAGTTGACTGGATAAAGAGAAAGGTATAAAGGAAGACACTTTGTTTAAGCGAGATCACCAATTGTATCATAATGATATGATTGGCATATGCACACTTTGTATGTTATGTATAGATGTGAATTTAATGATTAGATCACATAAGGAAAATTATATGTTTAATTTTATGCAAGTGCCTACAAGGACTGATTAGATATTGAAGATATCAACAGGAGTCAAAGTTTTGTATTGTGAAGTTGTATATGTACTGTATGTGCAGTGAGCACCTTGTATAAGCCGTGCGATCCAATTTTTGTATTATATATTTGACTCCTCACAAGGTTAAAGGCTTTAATTAATAGGGCCTAGTCCTCTCACAAGGATAGATACACTATACGGATGTAATAGACTCCTCACAGAATCAATATCTTTCACAAGATACTTTTGATTAGTGGATCATTTTGTGGGTACTATTCCCATCAGGGTTTTTCCTTGGCTAGGGTTTCCCTAGTTAACAAAATATGTTGTTATGTGTTTCATTATGTTAAGCTTGATTTTACTTTTTAGTACTTTACTATATGCATGTATAAAAGTATTAAACAATATCCATATTTGGATAGAAAGTTGTTTAATCTCTATAACTGATTCACCCCCCCCTCTCAGTTATACCAAGGGATCTTTACTTTCTAAAAGTAACATGGCTTGGAAGTGTTGGTTTGATCTTGTACTATACTTTTTGAGATCCAAATGGTTGTACAGATGAACTACTTCTCCTATTTCATATGTGTTTTTTGTTTCTTCCTTTTTGATTTATGTTTGTCTGGTCATATGGTATACCTTCTCCTATGTACAGCTTAGTTCACTTGTATGGTGGATTTCCTTCATGTGGGTACATTGTATGATTTGTGTCTCCCCTCCAACCATACAATGTACGGTGAATAGTGTGTGTACAATGTTTACTTCTTTCTCTTTTTTTTTTTGGTGTATAACCTTCCACCTTTTACCTCCAACCATATGGTGTACGATCTGTGAATTCTTCCCTTCCTCTGTATGGTGTAAATCTTGTATTTTTTGTTGTACAACCTATAGGTTGTAATCCCATTTACTTTGATTTTTCTTATACAGTCTCCCCTTCTCCTTCCCTTTTTACTCTTGCAATAATTATTTCCTTCTCCTTGGTTCTCCCTCTCTCATCGTCCTACTTCCTTGTACAGAATAACTTGGTCTCCAAGCAATTTATGAATAATTTTAAGGGTTAGGTTTTTAATAAAACATTTTTTTATTTATAAGAAAGATTAATTCTTTTATTTTTCTATAACATCCTCTTTTATTTTTTCTATCCTCCTTTAAATTTATTTCCCTTGTGTGTTTTATAATTTTTTCCAACATAGCTTTTTAACCATTACTTTTTCCCTTTTTATTTTTCCATTCCTTTTCTTCTTCATTTCAATCTACTTGATTTTTAATATTTTAAATTTCTTGATTTCTATTTTTTTGCAAAATGGCACACCTTTCAATTTTTCTTCTTCTTTTGGTCCCTCACATCCTTGTTTCACCTTTGTACATTTCCCTTTAAATTTTTATTTTGTTGCAAATGTTTTTTCTTAATTTGTGTCACCTTCTAGCTTCTTTTCTTCCTTACTCCAACTTTTTGTTTTTTCCATAAGTATTCATTTTCTTTTCTTAGTGTTTGCTTTGTCCCTTTTTGTCACTACTGTGTACCTTGACTTTAGATGCCTGCTACCACATGCAAGTCCCTAGAGGCATCTTGTAACACTCATTTTCATAGAAGGTTCTCATATATTCAAAGTGATGCAGGAGCATCCTGGGTGTAAGAGCAATCTTGCATCACCCAAAAATATTTCTAGTTTCTTTTCAATAAGGGCTATCTTGTGCAGAGCTTCTATTTATGGAAACTTAATATTTTTAGTAAGTTGGTCATACGAGATTGGAATGTTCTAATTTCATAGGTGGAGGTTCATTTTAGTCATATCAGCCTACCAGTTGATTTTCATTTCCATATCATTTGTATCAGTGAAGTTATTGAGGTTTTTGGGTATGAAAGCTTTGAGCTCAATTTTGAAGGCCTTAGAGGCTCTAGATCATAATCGACCCCTGGCTAATTGGAGCTTGCATGAGTTAGGCACTCTAGATCAAGTTTTGCCATTTATGAAAAGTGTTTATAATAGAAAAATGAAACTACAACCAGAAAGTTATGGCCTCCAGAAGTTGGGCTACCTAAAAACATATTTTGTAATTATTTTGAGCTGACCCTATGTAAAAAAAATGAAAATAAAATAATTCTTAGGGTAGTTAGCCTTAAGGGCTAAATTTGTAGAACCTTCTCGGGTAATGGAAAATTGTCTATATCAGGAAGGCCTATAGTATTGTCTAGGTAGTTTTGGGTAGTTATGAGTAGATTTGGGTAATAATTCGAGGCTTTTTCCTACAAAATATTGTAAGGGAAAATGCCCATGTGGCTTTGCATATTGTAATTTTGAAATTTTTAATTCCACATTTGTGGAGATAACAAGAAGCCCATTTTTTGTTCTTGCAAATTGTTGTTGTTTCTCTATTTTGTTATGTGTTTGTGGTATTAAGGGGAGCACCCTTCATCAAGTGGTATCAGAGTAGGATTTCCTGAGTGTGTAGATAGATCGCCGACTATGAGGTAGTTTGCACTAGGACCGTGGTTTAGGGTTTCAGTGATAAAGTGTGCAAATGCCTCCACAAAGGGAACGTGGTGAAAGAGATGGTGGTGTGACACTTGAGGAGTGCTCCAAAGACAAGCATAAGCATTGCAAGAAGAGATTCGCAAAGGAATGAATCTTATAGTCAGAGATGAAAGCAAGGATGAAGCCGAAGAAGAAGGAAATTTTGATCAGGAAGGAGAAGGCAAAATTTTGAACCAAGAGGAAGAAAGGATTTTCTGGGCCATTTCCAAGATTGGGAAAAGACCTAAGATTGAAGTTCTTGCATTTTCAGGAAATCTTAACCTAGAGGAGTTGATCGACTGGATCAATGAATTAGAAGAATATTTTGAGTATGAAGATATCGAGGGTCCTGATCGGGTCAAGTTTGCGAAGGCCAGATTTAAGCTCGAGCTCGATTTGAAGCTTGGCATATGATAGCCATGACTTGAGGTAGGCATTCAACATTTGTCTTCTCATTAATTCAATTTCATTTTGATGGCATTTGTTGATTTAATGGCACAATATGAATGTTAATATTGGCATTGTTTACATCTTTGCATTTGGAATGCTTGATGACCCGCGAGCTTTGAGATCTAGGGAATCATTGCTATTACCTTCAAGGCATTGTGTGAAATGTTTGATCTCTTTTTATTTGTTTTTTGTTGATATTCACTATGTGGTACTCCCCATTTATGATCATTTCATGAGGAAATGTCTTGATGGCTCATGGGCTACAAGCTAGGGCATCATGCATTGTTTATGAGCTCATTGTTTAATACTGGTATTGTTTACATCTTTTCATTTGGAATGCTTGATGACCCACGAGCTTTGAGAGCTATGGCATCATTGCTATTATCTTCAAGGCATTGTGTGAAGTGTTTGATCTCTCTTTATTTGTTTTTTTGTTGATATTCACTATGTGGTACTCCCATTTTATGATCATTTCATGAGGAAATATCTTGATGGCTCATAGGTTGCAAGCTAGGGCATCATGCATTGTTTATGAGCTCACTGTTTAATACTGGCATTGTTTACATCTTTGCATTTGGAATGCTTTATGACCCGCGAGCTTTGAGAGCTAGGGCATCATTGCTATTACCTTCAAGGCATTGGGTGAAGTGTTTGATCTCTCTTTATTTATTTTTCTATTGATATTCACTATGTGGTACTCCCCGTTTATGATCATTTCATAAGGAAATGTCTTGATGGCTCACAGGCTGCAAGCTAGGGCATCATGGATTGTTTATGAGCTCACTGATTGAGCACCTCATGACCCTGCTACTGTGATGGCACTGTGTGGAGTATTTAGGCATTTGATTTATGTTGATATTGATGCTCACTAATTTTTCCATGCTCGTGAGTTATCTGCATCATTGATTGGCATTATTTTATTACGGATGTCCCTATTTGATTGGTCAGTGCTCTATTTGTTATATTTATGTCATTAGATCATACATTAATACACTTACTATTTTGAATTTGAGCTTGGGAATCATGCAATGTTATTGTTGGCATTTCATGCTTGCTATTGTTGTGCACCATATATTATTTTATACACTGTTTATTTCATTGAGACCATGAGCTTGGCATTTGTAATGTATTTTTTGTTATTGGATCAATGTTTCCATGTTTTTGAGGTTGTAGATGCATTCAATCACCACTACCATTCTATTTTGATAGCAGCAAGATAACAAATAGAGCACTGACCAATCAAGTAGAAAATATGGTTGAAGACATACATGTGCTAATAAAAATTCTTCTTTATTGAAGGGTCAAATGATGAAGAAGAAAAAGATGTAATATGAGATGAAAATAATGGGATAGATAAGGAATTGAGAGATACTCACGAGATACCCAATCGACCAACCAACCATTCCTTATCACACACTTTCTAAAATTAACACTACACAAAATATTAAGAAAGTGGATTTTTTTAAGAAATAGAGAGTAACAACATTTATAGATTTAAGTTGTATTCACAATTTCATCAATAAGAACCTATGTACCTATCTAAATTATTTCATACATCTAACTCCACAATTTAAAATTTGGATTGCATATGGGTGTACTATTAGATATTTGGAAAAATGTCATAACATTAAATTATCCATGATAAATAACCATATTGATTTCCCAATATTTTCTATCTCTATGGGTGGAGCAAATTTTATTTTGAGAGTATAGTGAATTAAAAAATAGGGACATTGAGATGAAATTAGATAAGAACTATTTATGTATTTTTACTCAAATAAAAGGACAATTAAAATTAGAAGGTTGTCCATTAAGCCTTTTGTAGATGGTAAGTTTCCATAAGATATAAAAAAATTGTTAACAATAAGGGTCAATGAGATTGTTGCCCTATTATTTTCACTCAAAGGTTTCTAGCACACCAATGTTAGAATATAGGTACCATTTATCCTGCAAATCTTGTTTTGTTTTACATGTTTATGACATCCTTGAATTACCTTTGGGATGCATTTGTAATTGTAATTACCTTTTGAATTTTAGGAAGCAATCCAAAAGCTAGGAATGTGGGAAGTGTGGAGAGAAAAATTAGGTTCCATATTTTATGTTTTTGGTTTTTCTTTTGTTTATCTACAAATTAGTTCTTGGATATAGTGGTAAAGGTAGAAAAAGAGAGGAATGA
Organism: Chamaecyparis obtusa; assembly: GCA_027943335.1. Classification (NCBI taxonomy): domain Eukaryota; kingdom Viridiplantae; phylum Streptophyta; class Pinopsida; order Cupressales; family Cupressaceae; genus Chamaecyparis; species Chamaecyparis obtusa. Next base: position 496,051 of record BSBK01005517.1, on the reverse strand, counting down.
AATAAATAGGTTATTTACATGGATACAAATGTTGTTCGATTGGTAGAAAATGGAAAAATTAAAGTATGATTTTATTGTAATTTTGATTGGAAAGTCAATATATGCATAGCTTCCCTTCTTGGTGTAGTTTTATTTTGTTATTATTTCTTTATATAATCAATAATGATGTTCATTAATTTTTCTATTTACCAATTTAAATCCATTAAACGTCTTCATGCTATATCTAAGATTAAGAACACTTAATTTTATATTTGCATATAATTTTTTTTAATTTCCATATTATAGCATATAATCTTTGCATCTCACCAATTGACATCATAGCTTGATAAAGAAGCTTTGATGTTAAATCATTGCATTAGATAATGAAATTTTCCAGCATATTAAAACCATTTTAATGTAAGATCCATTGTACTTTTAAGAAGGTTTTTTGTATTTTCTTTCCTTAAAATGTTGGAGGCTTGAAGGCCACAACTGATATTTTGTCTTTAGAAATTATTGTGTAGATGCACAATAGTGGAATCCATGATGTCTAACTCTTGGATGGGTTTTTGTAAATTTTATCCATGTTGGGTGCTTCAAGCTCATGGTTTCCAATACTTATTTTTATGGAGTTGGTTATGTGTTTATTTCTTGCATGGTGTTGATCTAGATATCCTGTCTTATAATGTGTGAGTGCCTCTTGCATGGTGGCTGCATTTTTATACCTTGTGTTCACTTTTATTGAAAAAGTTGTCTATTTTTTGTGGTTTTTTTTTTACCAATACTCACATGAGAAAACAAATATAACTTGGGCTTCTACATACATTTCTTATGATGGCTTCATGTCTTCAAAACTCGATTATATAAAATAATAATATTATTAGCCATCGATTGGTATCTCCATTTGATATCTTCATGCTACCATTAAATACTTGGTTGGAATCTTGGGGCAGTGCTCTTACTATTAACTCTTGTTGTGTCATTGGATTAATGCTTTCAAAGGCCCGTGCTTATGCTATGGTACCACTGTTAATCTTCATTTGATTCATTTCTCTACATGATCTTACCATATTGGTGTTGTGCTTATCACCATTTGGTGGTTGCATCTTGCGACTTTGTGGGATTGATGGTCTATTATTTTTGTGATGCTCACCTTTTGAGTATGTGATGCAAAGTGGGCAGTAGGAAGCCCCTAAACAGTGAGGAATTGGCAAGAGTTGAACCAAGTACACCCAAAGTATGAAGGTCAAGTGCCCTACACTTATCCCAAGTGTAGAATGAACAAGAAATGAGGTTATCACAACCCCAAAACCCAAGGATAACCTAATCACTAGGCTCCACAAGGTTCTAGACACTAATGACCAAGGGTTACTAAGGAGTTTCCTTAAATTTATAAACAACCAACCCCCATGAAATGAATCATAAGACTAGGGGTGGCCTAAAATCACTATTTTGGCCTATTTAGGTCCTATTTGTTTAGTTCCAATGGTTCTTTCACTTACAAGCAACCCATACACACTAGTTGCTTCACAAACCAAAGACTAGGATTGTAGCCCTTCCTAGAAGGAATTTGGAACATAGATCAAAATAATTCCATGTGAGAGATGAATTAGGTTGGAGATTCTAACACCCTTTTGGGTTATACAAAACATATCCAAGCACCAATATGTGAAGTCCAATGGAGACTATTGAACCAATGAAACTAGACCGGGCTAATAGGCCTAATTAGGTCTCCAATTGCACTATGGGTACTCTTTCTCCCAAGAAAATGCCTAAAAAAATTATGGGAGAATGTAAGGATATGTAAAATAACTTAGAATCTATCTTTTGGAGTCTTGAAGAATCTCCAATCAAGAGTTATGGTGACTGTCCTAAGTCACAAACTGGTGCACACATAGAGATGTACACCTAGGGCATAACGACAAATCCACTCCCCTGCAAATCCACACTTCTAGCCTACAGAATATGAAAATAAATTGAAAAAGGTTGAATTCCACCAAGGGGCATCAATTTCCCATGGTGGAATTGATTGAAACAACCAAGTCCTATTGGAAACCTTGGTTTTGAGGCTACAATCCAGGCAGTCCCACTAAAAACTAGATATCTCACAAACTAGGAAAGATTAGAACATGAGACCAGTTGCAAATGAAATTAGATTCAGGGATCCAACTTTTGGTTTCAAAATTTCATTCCCTCCTATCTGTACCCATCTGTACACTTCAATTCTCCTCAGAATTTACAGAGAAATGTTGATATTTTATTGATTTGAATTGCCAAACATACATATCTTACCTTCCACTTTCCTGAAAGGGCTTATGAAGGTGTCCCCCATTGGTTACAATTGAATTTAAAACCATATGACCATTGGGGTCTTTGGTTACAACTTTGGCAAAAGTTGTCAAAGTTGCTAAGCAACTTTTACAACATTTTTGCAATTTTTGTATTCTAGGTGACCAAACTTGGTCTAGATCTAATCTACTGATCCAACATGGATCTAAAACATTAAAAGAATAAAAATAAAAAAAATCCTAAGATTCTAGGCCTTTTGACTACTTTTGACCATAGTTGACCAAGGGCTTATAGTTATGCCAATCTTGGAACTAGGTCTTACAGCTTGGTCTAGGTGCCTAGATAGAAGATCTATCCTAACTAGATGTTCTTAGGACTTTGATGAGCATTATTGATAGTGTTATCATGGTGAAAAAAAATGAAAGAATACTTGAACATGACACCAATATTTTGGTTACTGGGAAACTCAAATAGGTGAAAACCCCAGTGGGAATTGACACCCACTAATATTCTGCACTAGTGTATCATGATCCTTGTTAGAAGATCCTTAACCCTGTTAGGAGTTTCTTTACAATATATTTAGTATAGTAGACCTAGTCAAGGGTTGGACCTTGTTAGGAGACTTTTACAATAGTCCCTGTTAGGGGAGAGGACGCACTGTCTGAGAGCACACTACTCAAAGGGGCGAAGGCTACAACCTTCTGAATAACAGATACACACTATATCTGGATCTTGGTGAACTGTGCTTAAACCTGCTATCTAGATTAGTTCCAATGTATAGCACAAACACTTTACTTGGTCACATAGACCTTCTTCTAATGGCTCAACACTTCACACACTCTGCTCTTCTCTTTACAATCAACTGTGAACCACACTCAAGCAATCACAAATGACTGCCTATACATATCTTTCCTCTAAATGATATAATCAAGTTGGACTATTAGAACCACCTTGAAATCATATTAGATAAGCCATAACAAACTCCAATAATTAATCAGTCAGCTCTACTAAGAACACAACACATTCTGGGACCTGTCTAATAAGATAATTGTAGACACACGCTACATACTGTCGGCTCTACCAAATTAACTGTAAATTTCTCCTCAAGCTGAATTACTTCATGTGCTCTTAACTAAACATCAATAACTCTTCTCCAAGCTTAAATCCAAGGGTGCATACCGAAATGATAGGCACAACTCCAGAACCAATATAATCTCTATCGGCTTTTCTGAACAAACACAGGAAACTGCTACTGGTGAGTAGTGACTGCATAACTTCACTTCTACTAATTATCAGACTCTACGTCCATGAATGTAACATTACTAACATGTCTTCAACATATATCCAAGTGTGCACTACTCCATGAGAACTGTACAGACAACCATACACAGAATACTATCTATTACTCTGTCAGGAACACTACCGACACAAGCTGCTATATAACTGTCTGTACTAATAGTTAACCTCTATGCTGATGATATCATGCTAATATTGTCCATGCTACATATACTGAAAGCTTACTACATAAGTCTTCCATGCATGCTACTTACCATATGTTGTCATCAATGACAAACATACAATCAGTACTGGCCTGCTAGCAAATCTCCAACAATCTCCCCCTTTGGCATTGATGGCAACATATGGAATGAAAAACTCCACCAATCCAAATGAATAATTCTTTTATAACATTCTCCATTTCCTCTTCAAGACTCCCCCAAAGATGAGTCGACCATCTGCTGCAATATTCTTCAACATTCTCCATTTCCTCAACTAAACTATTGTCATAACTGAATACTACTCCCCCTTAGTGTATTACTCCTCTTTTTACTTCTATTTTTCATGACTATATATTACTCCCCCTTTGACATCAATGGAAAAGGGCACCAAATAGTTTAAGCACTGGTACTACTCCAGAATTAGAGTAGTCAAACATCCATCAGTCCCTGAGGATTGATGCTTTTCATTCTTTCTTCTAAGCAGAATCAGGGAAGGGAATTACTCCCAACTTCTCCCTGAGATACTCAAAAGTAGCCTTTGGCAAGGGTTTTGTGAATATGTCTGCCAACTGATCTTTAGTACTCACATAGTCTAGCTTGACTTCTTTCTCTACCACTTTCTCTCTTAGGAGGTGATACTTGATCTCAATGTGTTTTGTCTTTGCATGCATCACAAGGTTCTTCGACATATTGATAGTGCTAGTGTTATCAAAGTGAATCACAGTGCTGTATTCATAGAAATTGTTAACAGGTAAATTCTCCTCCTCTATCTGATCTTAAACATTTTATCTTAAGTCCAGATTCATTCTCAACCTTAGCTTTGAATATTTTGAACGTATCAAATGCTTCTGACTTATCCTTTAAGAATGCAACCCACATCATCCTAGTATAATCATCAACAAACAAAATGAAATACCTTTCACCATAGTATGTTCTTGTTTGAGTAGGACCACATAGGTTTGTATGAATTAGATCCAACTTGTTCTCTGCTGAATTATTCTTGCTCCTGAATGAATTCCTCACATTCTTTCCCATCACACATTCCCTACATATAGTATCAACTAGCTTTGCTATGCTAGGTAGATCTCTTACAACCTTAACATTTCTTATCTTCACTATGTTATCAAAATTGATATGACATAGTCTTTTATGCCACAACCAATTGTCATCAACTTTAGCAACAAAAAAACTTACTTCTAAATTGAGTTGGAAAACATTACCTCTTGTCTTTGAGCCTAATACAATCATAACACCATCTTTGTTGTTAATGATGCATTTTTCATCTTTGAACTCCAACTGACATCCTTTTCCAAGTAATTGTCCAACACTAAGAAGGTTATGTTTCAAACTATCAATATAGAGAACATCATCAGTACTGTTCTTTCCATCCAAGGTGATGGATCCTCTACCAACTATTGGTTTAGGAGTGTTGTCTCCAAATCTAACCATACCACCATTGTATTTGTCTAGATGAACAAATCTATCTTTATCACCATTCATGTGATGTGAAAAACCACCATCTATGATCCAGTCTGTCCTTATATCTGCTTGGAAAATCAATGCTAGCTTTTGTTCCTCTTTCTCATCTTTAAGATTTATCTTGTTATTCATTTTCTCTACAATAGCAATGAATCCAATTTATTCTCTTGATTCTTCATCTAAAACTCCATCTCCAACAAAGTATCATTCCTTAGAGTACTTAGGCTTGTAATCCTTTTTGAACTTTCTAGCTCTAGTAGGACACTTAGATGCAAAGTGACATATCTTATTACATGAAAAGCAGTTGAATGGTAATTGACCTTCATATTTACCTTTTCCTTTCCTTTCTCTTTTGGAAATCATAGTAATAAAATCATCTAAAGTCTTCTCTTCATCATCATTATCAAAATTACTAGAAGTGTTTGTAGATTTCTTACCATGAACTATCGCTTTGAAGGTTATCTCACTTTTGGGTTCTGTCTTCAATCTTGAAATCTCAAAAGCTAAGATTTTGCTGATCAAGGTCTCTCTCTTGAAAATAGATGTAAGCTACATGGTCTCATCAAGGATGTTGATCTTGCTTTCATATTATGGAGTGAGAGTATTCATCAACTTGTCCATAATATCTTCCTCTAAGATTTCTCCATTGTTTTTCCTAATTCTAGCAACTACTTCATTGATCCTTTGATTATAGGCTCTGATGTTTTCTTCAGGAAACATCTCTAATGCATTGAATCTTTTCTTCCATGTCTTTTTGTGTGCATCCTTTTCTTGATTGTCTCCTTCAAATATGTCATCTAGGTACTTCCATATCTTATGGGTGGTGTCTACCTTCTTTTATCTCTGAAAAATCACTATCTGATAGGGTGTTGATAAGGGCTTCTTTAGCTATAGCATTTTGATGAAACAATTCCTTTTTTGTATTAGTAGCATCATCCTTTGCAAGATCTTCTAGGGTAGGAATCTTGGTTGCTTTGATAGTAACATTAGAAACTTCAAAAGCAATGCACTGAAGATGAGTTACCATCTTATTATTCCAATCAAGATAATTCTCTCCATCAAACTTAGGACTCTCTTTCTTGAAGTATGTCATCTGATCAACCTCAAGCTGTTAAACTTTCTCTCTGAGGCACTTGGCTCTGATACCAATTGTTAGAAATAGTCCCAAGAGATAACTGAGAGGGGGGGGGGGTGGTGAATCAGTTATCTAAAAGATTCAATTCTTTATCCAATTAAGTATACCTAAACATAAAGCATAAAAACAATGAAAGAACACTTGAACACAACACCAATATTTTGGTTATGGGGAAACCCAAATAGGTAAAAACCTCGGTGGGACTTGATACCCACTAATATTCTGTACTAGTGTATAATGATCCTTGTTAGAAGATCCTTTACCCTGTTAGGAGTAGCTTTATAATATATTAAGTATAGTAGACTTGGTCAAGGGTCAGACCCTGTTAGGAGTCTTTTATAATTGTCCCTATTAGTTGAGAGGATGCACTATCTGAGAGCTCACTGCTCAAAGGGGAAAAAGCTACAACCTTCTGAATAATAGATATACACTATATCTAGATCTTGGTGAATTGCGCTTTGACCTACTATCTAGCTTAGTTCCAATGAATAGCACAAGTACTTTACTTGGTCACATAGACCTTCCACTAATGGCTCAACACTTCATAGCCTCTGCTCTGCTATTCTCTAACAACCATGAACCACTCTCAAGCAATCACAAATGACTGCCATAAATATCTTTTCCTCTAAATGATATAATCAAGTTGGCCTATTAGAACCACCTTGAAATCATAATATAGAAACCATAAAAAACTCCAATAAACATTTTGTCAGCCCTACTATGCACACAACACATTCTAGGACCTGTCTTAATAAGATAAATGTAGACGCACGCTACACACTGTCGGCTCTACCAAAACAACTAGACCTTTCTCCACAAGCTGAATTAAATCATGAACTCTTAATCAAACATCAATAACTCTTCTCTAAGCTTAAATCCAAGGGCACATACCCACATGATAGGTGCAACTCCGGAACCAATAAAATCTCTGTCGGCTCTTCTGAATAAACACAAGAAACTACTACTGGTGAATAGCGACTGCATAACTTCACTTGCATTCATCATCAGACTAGAAATCCATGATCTTAACATCACTAACATGTCTTAAACATATATTCAAGTGCACAAGGCTCCATGATAATTGTACGAACAACCATACATAGAACATTGCTTGTTACTCTGTTATGAACATTGCTGACACAAGCTACTATATAACTGTCTGTACTAATAGTTAACCTCTGCACCCATGATATCGTGCTGATATCATGTCCATGCAACATATACTAAAAGATTACTTCATAAGTCTTCCACACATGCTACTTTCCATATGTAGTCATCAATGACAAACATACAGTCAGTACTGGCCTGCTGGCAAATCTCCAACACTATGTTTGAACATTACTTTAATGAAAAGTGAAATTAGGAATATAATTTTGCATATTGACTAATGTTTACCAATTATGAATTGTATATATATTTGCATGTGATTTTATTTCCTTGGACTACTGATGCTTGAGTTTAGTGTGTAGGAAAGAAAACTAAGGAATTATTCAGAGAATCAGGGCTAAACATATGTGCAATTGAGTAAGCCAAGGTTTAATCTGATGAAGATATTGAAACCTCATTGTAATGTAATTTTGTTTGTAAATGTAATTTGTAAGTATGATTATAGATTAAATTCATGTTGTTAATTGGACATGTCATTTGTGAATGTGATGTATATTTTATGGTGTCACTTGACACTTGTAATGTCCATGTGGATAGTGACATGTCAATCAGGGTTTGACAAGAATCACCCAACCTAATAGGATATTATAATAATTCCCACTTGCATGTAGATGTCTTGTAGAGATCACATCAAGTAGGGATTCGGATTTGAGCTTAAGTGGTACTTTAGAGGGGTTAAAAGTGACCCTAGAGTGCATTTTTGGCCAAAATTAGCTAACCCTAGGGGGTACCTTGGGTTGGGGGCTAGTTTTTACCTATGGAAAGGTCTAGATCACCATTATGGTCCTCCAAAAAGGATACTCTTCAAGAGTGGCGAGAATGGAGATGGCCACATGCATTTTAACTTGTTCCACACTCCTTTCTAAACTCACCATTAAGAGGGGGGACAAGAGGTAAGGCCAAGGACTATAGGTCATGTCTCATTAGTTGCTTGATCATGAGTAGGATTTTGGAGGTCTTTGTAGAGGGCTGGGAGAGACTTAGTGGGTGTTCACCCACTCTCTAATTTTAGAGACACTTAGGGTTGGAGAAAGGCAAAGACAAGGGAAAAGGATAAGGGCTCTTCTCAACTACTTTCTTGTCATTTGATTTGGACCAAGGTTGGTGATTCTTTCTATGAAGGAATGCTTATTGCATTGCATTATTGATGTGTTGTAGTGTAGAATGAATATGTGAAACCTTGCATGCAATATTTATGGTGAATTTGGTTATTTTTGTGTTGGGTTGGGATGTATTTGGATTTTGAATCATTCTTTGTTCTTTTAGTTTTGGGTGTGTTTTTCATGGGAGTGGAAGGCATCACTCACCATTGGGAAGGGAAGTAGTAGCCTTGGGTGAAGGGGTTAGTGATTAACTACAACTGATTGAATACCTAAATGGCTTGAAGATCAGTGATTAGAGATCACGGAGTTACTAAAATGATATGTAAGATAATTAAATTAGCCATTATGTTGTCATTGATGTCAACTAGTTTTGACAGTACTCATCATGTAAGTTACAAACATATGAACATCTGTAAAAAAAGAGAAAAGATGAAGAACTGAGATATCTACATGGAGAAAGATGGATATGACAGATGAGGATAAGGAATACTTTGGGTAACTTATTGATGAGTCTATGATCTCATATTGTTGACTTGATTATGTTGCATTAATATATTATGAAGAAGGAAGCAAAATTGTACAAGATAATGTGGTCAGTAAATGAAGACTTCAGTATACACTAAGACAGTGTAGTGTATACCAAGTGACAGTATTAACCGAGCTTGTATTCACTGACACATTTATTTTTTAACTGAGTATGGATGAAAGTATTAAATGCTTAGTTTAGCCAATAGAAAATGATGAGATGGAAATTGTTATGATTTCAAGATTGAGGATAAAGTTTGTTATCAGATCCATGACTGAAAAAATTTGGAGAAGATCTAAAGGATAGAATTGAAACATGTTATTGACACAATTACTGAGGAAGGTTGAAGAGGCAAAATCAATGAAGAAGAATAAGCAGCAAAATATGATGGTAATTGATATGAAAATAGTTTATCTATCTATATAAGAGATATGAGTTTCTTTATTGAAACTATGCCGAAAGAAAGAAGACTGCAAAGATTTTATGTGAATATAGTTTCATGCATGCCTAATCAGACTGGTTGAAGGAGAACCGAACTGTAGAACAGTATCGAGCATCAGAGAGCTATTACCGAGTGAAAGTAAGTTGAGGAAGTGAATTGAAATATTGATCAGAGGATTTGTATGGGCTTAGAATAGATCTGAACATCTACAAATTGAGTTGTATTATAATCAGATCAACTATTGTTTGAATTTAACCATTGATACAAAAAATCTCCTAACTGAGTGGACTTAACCATCTTATGTTATGCCCCTATGTCATTCAAGGAATGTACATTGTTATCTTATTGACCCCATAGTGAATGCTGGTCAAAAGTTAACTATTAGTCTTAAATCCTCTAACAAGGTCACACATAACAGTGTATTTGTAACATTTAATAGGGTTGGCTTTTCACCGAGCTCAGTTCAGAAGAGTGAAAATTATTTTGGGTTACTGGTTTGAGGTGGTTTATCCCTTAGCAGGGTTTCCACATTAAATCATTGTGTTATGTGTTTTTGTGATAATTATTTTATTGTCATACTTTACATATTGCATATTTGATTTGGTTGATAATCACAATGAGTTAATTAATTGGTAATTGGTAAAAGGCACAGACAGTTTAATAGTTTATGTTACCGAGTTGTAGAATTTATTGAAATTGTTTTGAGAGTTACATCTTTGTATTTGGAACTGTAGGATAACTAATCTAACTGATTCACCCCCCTCTCAGTTATTCTAACAATTGGTATCAGAGCATTGGTTGCTTGGAACAAAGTTTTAAGGACTTTAGCAGAAAGATTACAAGATGTATAAGAGGGAAGTGCCGAAGCTAAATAAGGACAACTTTACTATATTGAAAAGCTAGATGAAACTTCACATATCTGGAATTGGTGATTCTACTATAACCTTATTGAACAATGGTTACATACAACCATTGACTGAACCTTTAACTCTTGATCATTTGAGAGACCAACATGAACACAACATTACTATTATAGAGATTGTTGTTGCTCTATCTGATGCTGAATTTGAGGATGTGAAGACTTGCACCACTGCAAAGAAAATGTGGTATAAACTTGCTCTAGTCTATGGTGGTGATACAAATGTGAAGAGAGCCAGATCTGAAAGCTTAAGAGGTAGATTTGATGATATGAAAATGAAGGAGAAAAAATTACACAATATACAAACTAAATCAAAGAGGTAGTCAATGTTATCCAAGGAGCTGGTGGTGTCATTGATGAAGATACAATGGTAAGTAAGATTCTAAGAACCTTATTGCCTGCATATGCAATTAGAATATCTGCTATACATGAAATGAGGTTTGCACCTAGTAGCACTCTTACTCTTGATAGTCTGATTGGTAAGTTAACAACCTTTGAGTTGAACAATTTTGATAATTATGTTGTACCGTCTGTTGAGTCGGCTTTTTTGTCTTCTCTAAAGATTGGTAAATCTAGCAGTATACATAATATAAGGAATGATAGTGATAATAATACTAATGATGAGCTTGATGAACTTGAAGCTCTTATGGTCTAGAGGTTGCCTAAAGGTAAAGGTAGATATAAGGGAAAGTTGCCTTTAGCTTGTTTTAATTGTAAAGAAGTTGGCCATATTGCTCTATGGAAGAAGAAACAATAGAGGTTACCGACACTACAACAGAAATAACTGAGATCACAAAGATAAGAGCAAAAAGACATGTTATTTGGTTGAAGATGAGGAGACCGACACTGACATTGATGATGACATTGAGGTAGTGTTTTTTGCAATGAAAGATGATTCTGAAGAGGAGAAAAGGTATGTAGAAATAGCTCTCATTTCTAAAGTTAGTAAAAATGATACTTGGATCATTGATAGTGGTTGTACACATCACATGACTGGTGATGAAGATAAGTTTGATCATCTTGAGCATTATAATGGAGGATCAGTAAAAATGGGAAATGATACACCTTGCATGGTTAAAGGAAAAGGATCTTTATTGATAAATGATAAAATTAGATGTGATAATGCCTATTGGGTAAAAGGATTAAATTATAATTTTATAAGTGTAGCACAACTTATCAAATCAAGTCATTGAGTGGCATTTGAAAGAAAGAAGGTGATAATCTATGATGAAAGTGGAAAGCTTGTCAGAATAGGAGGACACTCAAAAGGTAACTTATTTTATTTTGACAATGCTGAGACTTCTTGTTTACTGGTGAAAAATGAATTAGATGCATGGTTATGGAATAAAAGGTTATGTCATGTAAATTTTGATAACATGATTAAGATCAGTAAAAAGAGAAAAGTTAGAGGACTACCTAGCCTAACTAAACCTGATCATGTTATGTGTCATCAATGTCAGAAAGGGAAGATGACAAAATCTAGTTTTAAAAGTAAAGACTATTCAACAAAAAGAATCTTGGAGTTAGTTCACACTAACCTATGTGGTCCCATGAGAACTCAAAGCTACTATGGTGATAGATACTTTATTTTGTTGATGATTATACTAGATTGATGACTTTCATGCTTTTAAAAGAGAAATTTGAGGCATTTAAAATGTTTCAATGGTACAAGGCTAAAGTAGAAAAAGAAATCAGAAAAGAAATGAAATGCTTTAGGTCTAATAGAGGTGGTGAGTTTATTTTTGATGAATTCACTAACTATTGTAATGAGCATGGCATCAAAAGAGAGGTTTCTGCAACTAGAACACCACAACAGAATGGGATTGTTGAAAGGAGAAATAGATCTATTGTTGATTGTGCAAGAACACTGATGATAGAGAAAATTTTTGCATAGATGTATTGGAGAGAAGCAGTTAGCACAGTTGTATATGTCCTGAACTAAGTTCAAGTAAAGAAAGACACAAACAAGACACCCTACAAGTTATGGTTTGGATACACACCAAGTTTAAGTTACTTCAGAAGTTTTGGTAGCAAATGTTGTATTCTGAAAGATGATAGGAATGGGAAATTTAACTCTAAAGGTGATGAGGGAATATTCCTTAGATATTCTACTGAAAGTAAAGCTTACAAGTGTTTGAATAAGGTTACTAATAAGATGATTGAAAGTGCTAATGTAATGCAATCAAGGTTGGTGAATCCAATTAAGGATAGACTGACCTTCCAGCCAAACCAATATGTAGCAGAAATACACAATAACAACAATAGATTTGCAATGAAACAAAAGTCTTTATCCATCTAAATACCGATTACATGCAATGTGTTGGGCTGTAAGGCCTTCCCAGTTATGGCTAGATACAAAGAAATTATTAGTCTACAAGATCTCGTAGGATCCAAATCTTTTCCACAACATCAACATTTAGCTAGTCTAGGTCTGCAACACACAGTACATTGGTAGGCACCCAGGAAAGATCTAAACTTGTACTCAAACTTCCAAGCAATCTTCATGTTCCCAAGCTCACAAGCTACTAAATTACTTCTTCAAATTCTACTACTCTCCACTACTACTACTAAACAACTACCCAAACATCTTCTTAAATACTAATCCAAGCCACAAGTTGGCTGGATCAAATAATTAACTCCTACAAACAAATATTAAATGCCCAAATATCAATCGGCCCTCAAATAGCCTTACAATAATTAAATTCTCTATGTCATCCTCCAGATCCACATAGGAGAATGCAACATGCCAAATCTAGGTCCTCACACATCCAACAGTCAATCCATAACTCAAGGAATGTGACCCAAATTAAATGCACTAGTCGGCCAAGCCAAATCACCAAGAACCTTCGTCGGTAAGCCAAACTACCAATCACTAGGAAATATACTGAGCAACCATATCAACCAAGAACCTCAAGCATCACTGAGAAATAGAACTATCGAGTCTCCTTTAATGACCAAGCTCCCTTCAGTGACTGATTCTTCCAGTGACCGATCCACTTCAGCAACTAAGCAACTGGCATGAACATCAAGCACTGAGAAACAAAACACCTAGTCACTGAGTGACCAGCCTCCACCGAGATCCACTAGAAATTCCATCTGAGAATCACCACCAAGACCACCAAGCTCCATCAATGAATCAAAGGAAGCTTCAACCAAGAACTATCATCCAAATAACCAAGTAAAACCACAGCTTTATCGAGCTCATCCACCTCCTTGACTGAGTACCGGAAAATCATGAGGAATTGAACAAGAAGCCAGGATGCCACTGCATCAAACTCCCAGGGTACAAAGAAAAGTGTGTCCCACACTTTCTCACCAAAGGGAACATTTGACAACACCAAATCCCCTTCATCTTCACCAAAGGTTTCCACTCCCTCACAGGAAAGAGAACTAATCTGCAACTCAACCAATCAGCATGTCCAACATCAAGAACAAACTAAACTTTCCACTCACCACTGAGTATCAAGTCTAAATCCCATCTCAGAATCCCATCACTAGACTTATCACTATCTTCCAACAACTCAGGTCCACAACCAGAAAACAACATCAGCATCACAACACCAAATAGAAATATGTCAGTAACACCAACATCAGGAAGGTGTTCAACAATAGGCAACTCTTCCCCAACAACAACCTAATCAAGTACAACCAGATGCTCTACAATTTCCATGTCAAGCACAACCGACTAAACATGAAAACCAATCTCTTCAACAACAACCTGATCCAACACAACCAAATGCTCTACAATTTCCATGTCAGGCACAACTAACTAAACATGAAAATCAACCTTCTCTCCAACCTCAATAAGGTCAACAACATCATTGGTAATCACAGGTAACTCAACAACAATCACAAGTTGCTCTGCAGGTTCCATGTCAGACTCCATCAACTGAACATCAAAACCAATTTCACATACCTCTTCAACCTCTGAACTGTCACATAAAACCTTGTTAAGATGTCTTCTCTCATGAACCATTCTATGAACTGGCCAAACAACTTTCCTCTAGATCAACATGCTCTAACTCAGGTAAGCTTTACAAAGCTCAACAACACTTTCTCTCACAAGGTTCTTAACTTGGTTCTCCCCACGGTTCAACAAATCCACTTCCAATTGATCAAACCTCTCAGAAATCACATCACCAAGGTCCAATCCTCTCAGAGACATCTCCAAAGATCTTTGAAAACCTTCTACAACAAACCCTAACATCGACCACCTTGTGAAAACCTCCAAGTTGTATGCAAGTCAGATCGCAACCTACCACCTCAAATGAACAACTAGGGCAAGATTTCACAAGCTCAATGTCACAGATCTACATCTCAGATTGTGCACAATCTCTTTGCCAACAAGATCAACTTCACAAGATCAACCTTGCTAGCTCAACCTTCTGCTCCAACAGATCAAACTCTCACTTTGATACCACTTAATGCAGTCAAGGTTGGTGAATCCAATTAAGGATAGACCGACCTTGCAGCCAAACCAATATGTAGCAGAAATACACAATAACAACAATAGATCTGCAATGGAACATAAGTCTTTATTCATCTAAATATCGATTACATGCAATGTGCCAAGCTATAAGGCCTTCCTAGTTATGGCTAGATACAAAGCAATTATCAATCTACAAGATCTCATAGGATCCAAATCTTTTCCACAACATCAGCATTCAGCTAGTCCAGGTCTACAACACACAGTACATTGGTAGGCACCCAGGAAAGATCTAAACTTGTACTCAAACTTCCAAGAAATCTTCCTGTTCCCAAGCTCGCAGGCTACTAACTTACTTCTTCAAATTTTTCTACTCTCCACTATTACTACTAAACAACTATCCAAACATCTTCTTAAATACTAATCCAAGCCACAAGTCAACTAGATCAAACAATTAGCTCCTACAAACAAATATTAAATGCCCAAATATCAGTCGGCCCTCAAAAAGCCTTACAATAATTAAATTCTCTATGTCGACCTCCAGATCCACATAGGAGAATGCAACATGCCGAATCTAGGTCCTCACATGTCCAATGGTTAATCCATAACTCAAGGAATGTGACACAAATTAAATGCACCAGTTGGCCAAGTTGAATCACCAAGAACCTTCGTCGGTAAGCCAAACTATCAAGCGCTAGGAAATATATCGAGCAACCATATCGACCGAGCTCCTCAAGCATCGCCGAGCACCAGAACTATCGAGTCTCCTTTAATGACCAAGCTCCCTTCAATGACTGAGTCTTCCAATGACCGATCCACTTCAGCGATTGAGCAATTGACATGAACACTGAGACCCTGTCGGTAACCGAGCACCGAGCAACAAAACACCTAGTCACCAAGTGACCAACCTCCACCGAGATCCACCGGAACTTCCATCTAAGAATCACCACCAAGACCACTGAGCTCCATTAGTGAAGAAAAGCAAGCTTCGACTGAGAACTATCATCCAAATAATAGAGTAAAACCATAGCTTTACCGAGCTCATCCACCTCCTTGACCGAGTACCAAAAAATCATGAGGAACCGAACAAGAAGCCAGGATGCCACTGTATCATAATGTTAGAGTTGATGAATTTGCTGATAAAAATGATGAAGAAAGCATTAAGGAGCTAGAAGACTATGGTAGATTTTCTTATGTTGAACATCCAGAGTACTTACCGAAGCCACAGGCTAAATCGACCAAGCATCAGGAAAATAACACTGAGGAACAACAAAGGGAAACTGAGGATCAGGAAGAAGCTGTCAAGCAAGGAAATGAGCCTAAACAAAATGAAGAACAAAGAAGAGATCAAGTGCTAGTAAGATTTATCAGAATACATCATCTTGAGAATCAAATCATTGGAGACAAGAAAGTTGGCATACTAACAAGAAGTAAGTTAAGACAAAATGTATGCCTATTTTGTGAGTTTGAACTGAAGAATGTTAAGGTTGCACTTGAGAATGATGAATGGATCAATGCTATGAATGAAGAGATTGAACAAATTGAGAAAAATAAGACATGGACTTTAGTACCTAGGCCAAAAGATAAAAATGTTATTGGTATTAAATGGATTTTCAAAAATAAAATGAATGAAAATGGAGAGGTTACAAGGAATTATGCTAGACTTGTTTGCAAGGGATATGCACAAGAAGAAGGTATTGATTATGGTGAAACTTTTGCAACTATTGCTAGACTAGGAGTCTACATGTTACTTGCATATGCTACACATAAGAAATTTAAGGTCTATCAAATGGATGTTAAGTCAGCTTTTCTGAATGGAGTACTAGATGAGGAGGTCTACATACAACAACTTGAAGGGTTTGTTGATCCAAATCAGAGAGACATGGTATGTAGATTCACAAAGATTTATATGGATTGAAGCAAGCACCAAGAGCATGGTATGAAAGGTTACATACTTATCTTTTAAGTATTAGTTTTGTAAGAACTAGTGAAAACATCAATTTGTACATGAAAGGAGGATCTGATGATACTATTTTGATTGTTGAAATATTTGTGGATGATATAATCTTTGGAGGACAAGATCATATTTGTAAATATTTTTCTGATCAGATGAGAAAGGAATTTGAAATTTCAATGTTTGGAGAGATTAAATTCTTTCTAGGCTTGTAGGTTATTCAATAGAATGGTGGAATTTTCATGACACAATCAAAGTACATTAAGGTAGTATTGAGAACATTTGGCATGGAAGATGCTAAACTAGTAGGAACACTGATGGTTACAGGCTGAAAATTGACAAAAGATGATGAATCTACATAGGTAAATCAAACATTGTACCGATCTATGATTGGTAAATTAATGTATGTAGTACACAGTAGGCCTGATATTGAATATGCAGTGGGGATTGTGGCTAGATTTTATACCAATCCAAAGGATTCACATATGGTTGCAGTGAAAAGAATCTTGAGATACCTAAAGAAAATAGAGGATTATGGTTTATGGTATCCTAAGGAAAGCAAATTTGAACTAAGATTTTACACTGACGCAAATTGGGCTGGAAATATAGATGACAGAAAGAGCACAACTGGAGGGGAATTTTTCTTTGGTGAAAGACTTGTAACTTGGACAAGTAAGAAACAACCTTGTATTTCTCAGTCTACTACTAAAGCAGAGTATGTTGTTGGTGCTACAAACTATTCAAACATTTCTTATATCAAACAAGTGTTGGAAGGGATGAATGAGGTAATCACTAAGTCGGTGATTATATATTGTGACAACATTAGTGCTATAAATATTTCTAAGAATCTTGTAGTGCATTCAAAGATAAAACATATATCAATTAAGTATCATTACTTAAGAGAACAAGTACATGAGAAGCAAGTCAAACTGGAATATGTTACATCAAAGGAGTGAATTGCTGATATTTTTACCAAGCCTCTACCAAACGACACCTTTGAATACTTGAGGACTAGACTTGGGGTCTGTCTCCTGTCTACTGGTCACTAATGTGATCCAGAGGTTGCATCAACCTATTCTTATCAGAAGATCATTCATGTTGATGCAACATAGCTTAGAATTTGTATTATGTCTAAGGTTGTGAAGATTTGAGGAGCTAGAACAGAGAATTTGCATATTAGTATACAAAGATACATTGTCTGCACCGAACAACAGAGAGTTACTTGGCTATTGCAGAGTTGTATGTTTTATGTTTTATGTTTTTCTTTGGCATTGTTGTCAAAGGGAGAGATAAATAGTAGGAGAGATACACAAAGAGATCAATGGAATATCTATCTAAGGGAGAGTTAATTTGAGAAAGTCAGAAAGTCAGGGAGAGATTTGAATATTTGTTGCTAAGAATAGAAGGAATCTGAGAGCTGAAAAGATCAAATCCATAGAGGAGAGTCTGCACTTGTAATGTTGTTATGTAATGTAGTGATTAAACATATTAAATATCAAGCTAGGAAGAGCTTACCGAGCTACAACATTTACTTACATAGTTGTAGAATACATGTTTGGTAGGTGTATGGCATATTTTCATATTGCTTGTGCTGCCATCAATGCCAAAGGGAGAGATTGATGAACTACAACTGATTGAATACTTGAATGACTTGAAGATTAGTGATTAGAGATCATGGAGTTACTGAAATGATATGTAAGATAATTAAATCATCCATTATGTTGTCATTGATGTCAACTAGTTTTGACAGTACTTATCATGTAAGTTACAAACATCTAAACATCTGTAAAAAAAGAGAAAAGATGAAGAACTGAGATATCTACATGGAGAACGATGGATATGAAAGATGAGGATAATGAATACTTTGGGTAACTTATTGATGAGTCTATGATCTCATATTATTGACTTGGTTATGCTGCATTAATTTATTATGAAGAAGGAAGAAAAATTATACAAGACAATGTGGTCGGTAAATGAAGACTTTAGTATACACCAAGCCAGTGTAGTGTATACCAAGTGATAGTATTAATCGAGCTTGTATTCGCTGACTCATTTCTTTCTTAATCAAGTATGGATGAAAGTATTAAATACTTAGTTTAGCTGACAGAAAATGATGAGTTTGAAATTGTTATGATTTCGAGATTGAGGATAAAGTTTGTTATGAGATCCATGGCTAACAAAATTTGGAGAAGATCTAAAGGATGGAATTGAAACGTGTTATTGATACAACTACCAAGGAAGGTTTTAGAGGCAAAATCAATAAAGAAGAATAAGCGGAAAAATATGATAATTGATATGAAAATGGTTTATCTATCTATATAAGATATATGAGTTTCTTTATTGAAACTATGCTAGAAGAAAGAACACTATAGAGATTTCGCATGAATATAGTTTCATGCATGCCTGATCAGGCTGGTTGAAGGAGAACCGAACTGCAGAACAGTATTGAGTGTTAGAGAGCTATTACCGAGTGAAATTAAGTTGAGGAAGTGAATTGAAATATTGATCAGAGGATTTGTATGGGCTTAGAATAGATCTGAACATCTGCAAATTGAGTTGTATTTTAATCAAATCAGCTATTGTTTCAATTTAACATTGATATAGAAAATCTCCTGAGTGGACTTAACCATCTTATGTTATGCCCCTATGTCATTCAAGGAATGTACATTGTTATCTTATTGAACCCATAGTGAATGCTGGTCGAAAGTTAACTGTTAGTCTTAAATCATCTAACAAGGTTACACATAACAGTGTTTTTGTAACCTTTAACAGGGTTGGCTCTTCCCCGAGCTCACTTCAGAAGAGTGAAAATTATTTTGGGTTACCGGTCCCACGTGGTTTTTCCCTTAGCAGGGTTTCCACGTTAAATCATTATGTTATATGTTTCTGTGATGATTGTTTTATTGTCATACTTTACATACTACATATTTGATTTGGTCAGTAATCACAATGAGTTAATTAACTGGTAATCGGTAAAAGGCACAGACAGTTTAATAGTTTATGTTACCGAGCTATAGAATTTATTAAAATTGTTTTGAGAGTTACATCTTTGTATTTGGGACTGTAGGATAACTGATCTAACTGATTCACCCCCCTCTTAGTTATTATAATAGTTAGTTGGGCTCTCCATTGTAGTTGAGAGTCTCTTCTCTTGGAGAAGAGGGAAATACTCATGGGGTATGGGCTCCATGAAGCCATATTGTAATTTTTTCATCTTGAGGATGATAATGAGGAAAGCTTGTGTATGGAAGAAATGATAATGTAGCCTTTGAAAGGCATGGAAAGACTCTTGTTGGAAATTGTAAATTGTATGGCATTCTCCTCCTTGGAAAAGCCCACCTTCACCCTACTTCAATGGATTTTAAGCAATCCATTTGTGAAGCCATGGTTGGGAGTTTTATGTAGTTTTGTGTATGCCTTGTTGTTGTATATA
The DNA here is from genome assembly GCA_027943335.1 of Chamaecyparis obtusa. NCBI lineage: Eukaryota > Viridiplantae > Streptophyta > Pinopsida > Cupressales > Cupressaceae > Chamaecyparis > Chamaecyparis obtusa. Next base: position 475,703 of record BSBK01005517.1, on the reverse strand, counting down.
CCCATTTAGTCTTGATTCTCCAAGCTCGGGGGTGGTCTCCTTGAGACCTTGGATGGGAGGTGAGCTCTCCATGGTGTATTCTCTTCATTGTAGGTTTTTTGGGAGCCATGTCCTTTGTGAAGAAAGCTTTGGAGGAGTTCTCATTTTGTTGTTATTGTGGAAACAATTTGGGTGTTGCATTATTGTAACCTTGGACTATAAATTTATCTTCGTTGTGAAAATGTGTATTTTTAATATTGAAAGTTTATCATGATGTAAAAAGAGGGATCTTTGTTTCCATGTCTCTTGTATCCATTTTGTGGAATGCTTCAAATTAGTCATTTCACTATTGCAATGATGTAAGTTGAAATCAATGTTGAAATCTTACTTGAAATTGTAAAGTAGTGTTCTCAAAAATTTGTTAAAACAATCCCTCCTTAGCATTTTAATTCAATACTTTGTAGAATGGGTATTCATGTTTGAGAATAACAAGGAAAAGGAAGTCTAAAAGTTTAGTTGATTTAATATTAATGATAGCCTTTATTTGAAAGTAGCATTTTAAATCAATCTATTAAGTTCTACCAAATTCTTAGAATGCATTCAAACAAAGTAATACTTTGCATTGCCTTGGCTATCAAAAGATAAAATCAAACCAATAGATAAGTGTCAAAGAAAGAAAGAAAGAAAAGAGACCAAACTGAGACCTACAGGTCTCTGGAAAATGTATGGGAAAACAAATCCCATACATTTTCCAAAACCACAGTCAATTAAATATATTATTTTCTCTTCCACTTGCATTAAACAAATCCTATTGAAAAAAAAAACTATATTATTTTCCCCCTAGGGATGTCTATTCAATTGGTGGGACCCACCTGGGTCGCCACCCCAAAAGGGACCCAAAAAGGCCCCCTAAAAAAAATGTTTTTTTTTTAATAAAAGAAAAATTAAATTAAATTTTATATATAAAAAAAAACTTTACCTTTTTGCATAAGACCTACTTTTAAATAGGTTTTTTTAAAAAAAAAAAAATCATTAAAGTGATTTTTTTTTCTTTTCTTTTTTTTTTTTTTTTTTTTGGGGGGGGGGGGTCCCTAATCCCCATGGGGCCATGGCCCCTACGCGCACTGTCGTGACAAGGCCCTACCACGGCAGGCAGTACACCTGTCATGACAAGTGGTACCTACCGCGACAGGGTACCCTACCACGGCAGGTGGGACCACTACGCCCAGTCCCAATGGGACTTAAAAACAATTTTATTTATTAAATTTTCTTTAAAAGTTATTTTTTAGGTTGTTATTTTAATTTGAATTTTTTTAAATTATTATTATTTAATCCATATCCCAAATTAATTATTATTAATTACATTTCTAAATATTAATATTTGTTTTATTTAGGTATATTTAATTGAATCACATTATTTAATTAATATATTTAATATTAATTACCTTATAGCAATGTACTCTTGTATTAAAAGAACCTTTTTTTATTTAGATAAATTTTCAATTGGACCTAATAGTTTCATATATATTTATATAGTTATATTGTTCAATTAATTCACTTGGATATATATCATCTTTAGGTGTGCAAAGTTTTAGGAAAGTTAATTGTCGTTGGTCAAGTTATCAAACATAATATTTATTTCACATTATTATTTAAATATTGGTAATGGGTTTTACGTATAGGTATACCTTTTTAAACCTTAAATTAAAAAAAAAACCATGTAGGTGGGTATACAAACCTATTGCATAAGTAAAATTTATGAATATGAAATGTGGATCAAATTATCTATTATAATAATTAATTTTGCAACTAGTTCATATAGTTACTCTCACACTAGATCCAAGGAATTATTGTAAATTATTTCGCTCTTTGTAAAAACCATCTTATTGAATTCTAAATTATGATTTAACTATGTACTTTTAGATTCATATAGCGATGGAATTTAAATAATGAAATTACATAACAACATATATTAATTCAGGTCATTAGACCATCCTGACTTAATGAAACTTCTAAGCATCCACATAAGGCATAGCATGAATGTAAATACAGGATTAACGAAACGCTAGTAGGAATGCATCCTTTCACAAACCTCGTTCTTCACACTTAGGAGATGAATGCACATCCTTTCCCTTTCATGTCCAACTCACATAAATTATAGAATCTTAACCTAATCTATCCTTAAAGTTATTCTTCATCGATGTCACTGATCATCTTGATCACGTCACCTAGGGTGAGTCAACTCTACCCATGTTGTAGAGGGAGGTTGGCCAACTTTAGGGCATGTGTGTGGGATCACCACATGGCCTTATTGGCCATGATGCCCCTCACATGGATGCTCTTATACTCCCCTTTACAAAAAAAAATTATTGTGTTTTGTGGGGTTTATTTTTTGGGCATGACACTACAAACAAGGCTATGCAGTCATGGTTGAACAATTCTAATCAATGAGTGCGCAAGGTTCTCGATCAGGTAAATAAGCCAATTGATTTTTATTTCAAGATGAATACTTTACCAATTATTGTATTTGATGTTAAGTTCTAACATAAAGCGAATATATTTATTTTAAGTAAGGAAACAATGATTATATATTTCTTTAAAACTTTAAAGTGAATATATTTATATGTATTAAACTGAATGATTAACATTTCTCAGTATTTGTCTTGTATTTATATGTATATATTATTGATAAATGCACTAATTATTTACATTGGAATGCAGCTTGTTGATCCTGAGACATCTCAATATTTGTCTTGTATTTATATGTATATATTATTGATAAATGCACTAATTATTTACATTGGAATGCAGCTTGCTGATCCTAAAACATCATCTGAGCATGACGGAGGCATCGATTTGAATGTGCATTGTAGTACTCAAGGTATACATTTTCTATTTGAATTTTGATTATTGATTTATTAATACAAGTAAACATTTTAAATTGAATTTAGCGTAGTAATAAAAATTTAATTATAATGTGTTACGATTAATAAAACATTTTGTATTATAGTTGTAGGGGGTGTAGAGGTTGTTCCCTATGAGCGTTTTGAGGTTCAAGCTATCGGGCAAGATGTGGTTGGACAAGGTAAACAGTGTCACGTTTATGTTTTTTAAAGTAGTAAAATGCTTGTAACAATTATGATAATATGTTTTTAAATTAACCCCAATTATGATAAGATATTTTTAATTTAACCCTTTTATTTGTTATTGCAAAGGACAGTGAGATCACATGCACGGGCAAGAATAAATGATGATGCATGTGATAGCTAAATGTTTACCTCTAACTTAGCCATACACTTCAACATAGTCATTTTTCACTAGATACACACAAGAATGAATGTGGGATCATTCATCCTGAATGCCTAAATGATTCAACATGTTGCCTCCTATCTAGGTAGGGTTTTGGATTGCTCTCAGAATCAAGAGTCCAGCAACCATAGACTAGCAGTAGAATGAAGGATTTTAAGCTAACATGCAAGTAAAATTAAGCTAGAATGATATTGCAGGATTGATCTAGAAATGAAATATGAGAATTAATCTAAGAACATTGAAAGAAAACTAGATTAAGAATGAAATGCATATTTAATCTAAGCATGATATATTAATCTAGAAATGATTATTATAAATGGGTTTAGCTAAAGCTTGAATGCAAACAAGTTGAGATGATAATGCGACAACACTTCGTTACTCAAAAGTTGCATCCATATGAATGAGAAATGAGAGTTCTTTTATAGAATCTTGGGTTCAATCGATGGTTGAGACCGAATCAGACGAACGGTGGAGATTGAAGGAGAGTTCAGTTCAGAATAGCAAGTTTCCTATAGAGAGGCAATCAATTGTTTGCCTTTTGAGTGTGTAAAGTAGTTAACTGATTTGTTGCACTTTTGGATTCCAGTTAACTCAAAGCTTTCTTTTCTAAACTGAAGAGAGGATTTTTGGAGAGAATATTTGATTAAATAAATACAATATTGCCTCATAAATGAGTTTTCTCAATTATTTGAATAATTAAATTCAATTATTAAAATGAGGATATTTATTTAAAAACTAATTATTTAATTCCTTTTTTATGTATTTTAGCTAAAGAGGGTGGACTTAATTTAATTAAAGTGCTAGGACTTTGTAATTAAATTAATCCATCATAGGGTTTTTTTAGCCAATTTCTAGTCGATATTTAGGAATTAAATATGATATGTGATTGATACAAATTTAAGGTTTTCTGCATTTGACACTAAGTCAAGTAGAGTCAATTAGAAGACATAATTACCTAGTACAATAGGACTTTGATGATTCAAAAATTGATAAAATGAGACTAAATGTGACAAAATTGGTTAAGATAGAAAGATGCCAATTTTGGGGTATGAATTGATGTACGAGTAGCACGTTGATTCAAAGAATAGTCTGATGTGACAATTGATGAGAGTTTCAGGATTATCTCCAAGATGAAGCTTAACCCTCAGATGTCAAGGTTAGATTGTCAAGACACTGATCAGATCGAGTTGTAGAACCATCTCCAAAATGAAGCTTGATTATCTAAAGTCTAGGTTAGATCATGAAGACATTAATCAAATTACCACTTTTAGTAAGACTATCCCCAGAATGAGGCTCAATCTTTAGGATTCAGGGTTAGAATGCCCCAATACCCATCAATTAAATGATAACTGATGTAGATTTTTAGGACTATCTCCAGAACGAAGCTTAGTCCTCTGAGACCTGGGTTAGATTGCCCAGATATCAGTAAAAAGAGATTTCAAGGGCCATCTCCAGAATGAAGCTTGACCTTCAGGGATCGGGGTTAGATTTCCCCAATACCTAATAGATATGTTGAGAACCATCTCCAAAATGAAGCTTGATTCTCAGGGATTTGAGTTAGATTGCTCGCATACCTAAAAAGATTTCAAGAACCATCTCTAGAACGAAGCTTGATTCCCAGGGATCTGAGTTAGATTTCTCAAATACCTAATAGAGATTTTGAGAACCATCTTCAGAATGAAGCTTGATTCCTAGGGATCTGAGTTAGATTGCTCAGATACCTAAAGAGATTTCAAGAACCATCTCTAGAACAAAGCTTGATTCCCAGGGATCTGAGTTAGATTGCTTAGATACCTAAAGAGATTTCAAGAACCATCTCCAGAACAAAGCTTGATTCCCAGGGATCTGAGTTAGATTGCTTAGATACCTAGTAGTAAGATGACAAGATGTAAGGCACAGAGATGCCCCTAGTGATTCAAGATCATGGAACATCAAATTTTGACCGTGAGGTATGAAAAATTGAACATACACCAAGTGATGAGATGCCCCTAGCAATGAGGACTTTTGATTTAGATTAGATTGATTCAAGAATTGATTCAATGAGATTCAATGAAGCAATCATCCTACCCCCTTGAGAGAAAAATTGAAAGATGAAACGTCACAAAGATGATTGACAACAATAGGTTGCAGATAGAGATAGGATCGGAGGTCTAGAAGAACTCAGAACATATTACAGAAGAATTGAGAAGATTTGAAAGTGATCTAGAGTGATTTGAAGGTCTAGTTGACCAAGTTTGACCAAGGTTGACTAGAGTTGACTAGAGTTGACTTTTGATGAAAAAGATGAAGAATTCAAGAAAATGATGATGAGATGTGATTATGTCAAGAATATGACATCAGAAGGTCGACTACACAAGTGTCCGATCACATCGATCGAAGAAATTTTAAAACATGATTTTGAGTTATGAACAGGTGTCAGATTTCAATTTCAATTCCAAAAATGGATTCAGAGCGATTGAGTTAACCAAGGGTGAAGTTTTCACAAAAAATAGAGCACTTTTGAAAATTAGGTCAAAACTTATATAAGGCCCAAAAGGGTCATTTTCAATTCATTTTAAACCTTTCATTTTGTGAAAAAGAGAGCTCTGAGTGAAAATCCAAGGAGTTTTAGTGAAATTGCATAGATTCAAGCACTCCAAACATCACAGTCGGCCACCTTCGTATGACCCACCTATGAGTAGTCAAAATCTTGCCTTGTATTTCAATTTGGTAACACATTCAAGTAGATTTAGAAAGATTTTAGGTCGATTTAGGAACTTTCATGTAAGACCTCATGCGAGGAAAGAGGTTCTTCATGTGGGTCAGTGAAGATTCTCGAGCAAGAAAGTATGAAAGAATACTTCCTCATGGGAGCCTCTCCACAGCCTCACGTGAAAAGAACCCAAAAATCACATGGCAAACCCTACGTAGGGAAGATCCCTCACGTGAACTAGCACGCAATCTCGCATGACTATGAAATCTCGCATGGGATTCCTACTTCCTTGCATAAGAATCTGCATCAAAGAACCAAATTTTGACCAAGAATTTGCATAAAATAAGCCAAGGAGATCAGCTGAGAGCCAATCTTAGGATAGGGCCATAGATTCAAGCTCTATTTTTCTTTGAAATGTCATCACGATGGGATATTGATTGTGCATTGTTGCTTACATTGTAGGTTGACTTCCCGAACATCGTATTCTGGTCTCACTATCTCATGATCGGTGAGGTAGTACATCTACTAGACGACAGAGAGACAATGTACATAGATGCACTAGGATTATCTTATCTGTGTGATGTACCTAACATTTGGGTAAATCATGGGCTTCTGGGTGCACTCGTCAAGCGTTTCCATTTGGAGATGAATACTTTCCATTTACCATAGGGTGAGATGACCATGGCACCCGAGGACATATACAAGATCCTCTGAGTACCTTTCCATAGGTCACGCATGGAGTATGATGTACAGCTGAGAGCAAGCACTGTGGTGCTCTGAGCTACCTTCCAAGATGAGTTAGTCATGGGTCAGGTGATCCCCTGGGAGGACCTAATAAAAGACTATGGGCCAAGGCACATATTAGCAATTTTACTAGAAGCATTCCTAGACTGCTACTTGATGCTAGACATAGGACAATATGGGCTAGAGTGTGGTTGGGGACAGATGCTGTAGAGGATGTAGAGTAGCCACTTGTGTGCTATGGATGGGGTCAATGCATGCTAGCCCAAATGTACAATGAGATGCATGAGATTGTGTATCGAGATGCCCAAAGCATGGTGGAAGGATTTTTTGTACTTCAGATATGGGCCTGGGAGCATCTCCCTGTATGTAGGCTAGTCATTCAGGATACCTGACAGCCATTAGAGCCATAAATTTATAGGTATGGTGGACCGAAGCCCGTGCTGGGTAAGATAGAGTAGTGGCAGGCTTAGCTGGATGACATGAGCGCAGTTTTATGGTGGCCATGGATAGGTACAGAGATCTATGATGATGCTAGATATGAGCTCCAGTATATGTTTTGTTCTTGACCATTGATCAGTTGTTCTATCTCCAACATTGAGCAATTCCTATTGACTAGGGTGATGCAACAGTTTGATAGGCCTCAGGATATATCACAGGAGTACTGCTCATACACCCACTTTGTTGATGAGGTGAAGAAGGGCTGGCTAGCAAGGTTAGATCAGGGTCATTCCATGATTGAGGCACTGGTATCACCAACCCGATGGGATTATATGGCCACATTGGCAGATGGTGAGATGATGCCAGCTTATTGGGATTACTTGACAGCACATCCATTCCCTTGATTTACAAATCCAATTGGCATACATCAGTAGGTGGCATAGGTAGTACAGTAGTAGGTATCTTAGCCTCCACCACAGTAGCAATAGGTAGCTTAGCCTCCATAATAGCAATAGCAGGTACCAAGGTAGAGGACAATACAGACACCCATCCCACCTCATTGAATGAGGATAGATCCTGGTGCTGGTAGTAGTGGATCTCAGGAGAGATTGTTAAGGTAGAGGACTGATGATCCACCATAGCAGCCTCCAGAGACTGAGGCATAGGCTGAGGGTGGTGACGAGGATATGTAGGATTAGGCTGCGCAGGGTCCCCCTCTAGGAGACGTAGTCTCACAATTCCATGATTCATTATAGAGGAGCTGAGAGAGGGTACAACTAGCATAGAAATAGTTGGGTGACGTATAGATGCAGGTCACCATCTGAGATGCCTAGTTGGTAGATAGAGATTGAGAGATCAAATAGATATGGGAGGAGTTGGTGAGGGTGCAGATAGAGACTCATTATGAGGTTGCATAGTCCTCATATTATTATGCAGCTTACATCAGTGTAGTTCCTGTGGCATTAGACCAGGTGCTGGGATTTTTAGAGTATGTCAGAGTGCTAAAGGTGCCACAGGGACCTCCTCCACATGCACTGCCTTGACCAGACATGTCCCCTCCTCCACCTCCTTTGGGTGGGGAAGGCTAGAGCTAGATTAGAGCCTTGATTTGGTTTGATCATGATGTATCTGATGCATAGGCATCTTTATATTGTAGCCCATTTTTGAGATATAGATTGTGCTTGAGTAGCACAATTTTGTATACTAACACTCTGATTTATATAGATATGAGCTCAATTCTTTTGGAATCATTATATGTGTTATTTATTACTTTGGATGCTTTATGCTTTATGAGATGTATCCTAAATTATTAGATGAGTAGATGTGAAATGTATGACATGTATGAATATGTAAATGAATATGCACATGTTTTTTGTTATGTATGTATGCAATGTAAAATGCAATGATAGTCGATGGTAGATGAATAAATGCAATGTATGCTTTGATTTATGCTTATAATGGATGCACATGTATGAAAATTATTTATATGAATATGCACTTTTTGAATGAAAGATGTAAATGCAATATATGTGGTACTAACCATCTCATACAGGATATCACAATACATGAATGCAAAGAATTTTCTTGAAGATCAAGAGCAAGGATTGAACACTTGTGTAGTCATGATGAAACTGGGATGTGAAATGAGAACCCTCGTACAAATCTAGGAGAATACAATGAAGTGAGTAGGAAACATTTTCGCAATGAAAACCAAGAATGAAAATACAAGCCTAAGCTAGATGCAATCCCTAGGACTTGGTTGTTGGACCCATTAGATAGTTATCATCATAGAGCTTTTGGTATAGGACAGTCATGAGATGTGATACAACTCTCACTGATATGACAATCATGAGAATATGAATATGACATTAGTCTTAGATTTTTCAGAGTGAGGTGTAAGCATTAAGGCACAAGAAGCTAGAATGACATGAACACCTATTCCTTTTGATTTAGAAAGTGAACATAAGCATCAAAGCACAACTGCTAGGATGACCAGAATGTTTCTTGCATAAAAAAATAGCAGACACATGAGAGTTCCTTATTTTTCTAAGTGATTGATAAGTATACTAATAATTCTCACAGTGACCCTTATGTTCACTTCACATGATGAGCATTTAAAATTTCACTTGTACTAGAAAGAAGTCACTCAAATAGACAAGGAGAAGAACCAACCTCACCAAAGTTTCCATATAAAAGGATTCAAGGTACATGGCCATCTAACATGAGATAGAGGCTCTCACAATGGACACCCATTTTGTATGGATCCATTGGATCATTGGAACTAAACTAGCAAACAAAAAGAAAAGAAAAGATCATGCCCCTGTCTTTGCATCTCTTGGTCAATATAGACATACTTGAGTTGCTCGAGAAGGAATGACAAAGCGAAAAGACAAGCACGCCAAAGAAAATCTCAGCACACTTCAAAGAGTTTACAAATTTAGTTTTAGTTTTAGTTGAAGCAGATTGATGTCAGATCAGAAGTATACGACATTTGCAAGAACTCTCAATAGTAAGGTGATAGGAGACAAACATAGTGAGAACCACTGGTGACTAACATGAGAGAGAGTCTCAAGGAGAGATTGTAGTGCTAATTAAGTATCAGCAGGAAGATGCAGTGAGAACCACTAGTGACTGATACAAGGAAGATCCTCAAGGATAGAGATCTTAGTGATAGTTAAGCATCAGTAGGCAGATGCAGTGAGAACCACTAGTTACTGATGCTAGAGAGATCTTCAAAAGTAGTAGGGCATTGCCCCCTTAGACCAGGAAGGTTGCCCCTAGAGTGTGATGAGTTTCAATCCATGTAGAGTCGAGCATAGTCTCAAAGGTAACTAAGAGCAAGTGCATGAGCTAGCAAATTAAAGTAGGAAAAGTAGGAAAGCAACTATACAAAGCCAAGTGGTTCTATGATAGGTATAGAATTTCAAAACAAGAGGCACCTGTTTACTAGGTTTTCACCATCTTGGTAGAATTTTATTTTTGCTACCATGATGTGTGTTTACCAAGTTTTCATCAATGGCACTTTTTTTTGTTTTTCAATTTTATTGTATTTTTTGATTTTTGATTTTTTTGTATTTTGTATTTTTTATTTTTTTTGTATTATCAAGGCACCTGTTTACTAGGTTTTCACCAGGATAATAGATTTTTTCGGGACATTTTTGCAATTTTTAGGATTTTTTTAGAATTGATTATGTACATGGAGCATTCTAAAGATATCTCAGCTATAGAATCATTTTTGATACAGAGTGTTGATCGGCTCTTTGAGTTGTTCTCCTTCAGTAATAGAGAGTTGATAGAAACCAAACCCAAATGTTGTAGCAAAAATATATGGACCAAGCCAATTTGGTTCAAACTCTCCCTTCTGGATCTGTTGTTGTTGATTCTTAGGGTTTTCTCTGAGGACGAGATCACCCACTTGGAATTCCCTTGGTTTAAATTTCTTGTTGTAGCTCTTGGACATCCTCTTTTGATATGCTTGGATATGATCAAATGCCACTTGTCGACATTCATCCAGTAGTTCTAGCTCTTGCAACTGAGATATTCTATTGTCATCATCAGTGATGAGGTGCTTCAAAGAGACTCACAACATAGGAATCTCAACCTCGATTGGTAGCACAAAATCCACCCCATAAACCAAAGAAAAAGGTATGGCCCCTGTCGGTGCTTGCATGCTTGTATGGTAAGGCCATAGAGCCAAATTGATCTAGAGATGCCAGTCTCATCCAGATTTGTGAACTGTGCGGTGCATGATCTTAAGGATTGCCTTGTTTGATGCTTATACCTATCCATTACCTTGAGGATAATAGATGGAAGACCAGTGCTGAGTGATTTTGAACTTAGAGCATAGCTCTTTCAGATCCTTGTTCTTAAACTTCCCCCTATTGTTAGTGATTATTGAGGAGGGTACACCATACCTGCAAATGATGTAATTCAAGATAAACATGGCTATAGATTCTCCATTGGCTATGGTCATAGGTACTACCTCAAACCACTTAGTGAAATAATCTATAGCAGTGATAATGAACTTGTGTCCATTTGATGAAGAAGGATGAATCTGACCCACCAAATCAAAGGTCCATTGTTGAAATGGCCTAAAAGTAATAAATGGAATGAGCTCCTTGGTTGGAGCGTGAATCAGATTCTCATGAATTTGACACTGTTTACAAGCCTTAGCATATTGTGTAACTTCTTTCTCCATATCTGGCCAATAGTAACCAGCTCTAATAATCTTACAGGCTAGTGTCAGGCTACTTGAGTGGGATCCATAGATGCCTTCATGCACCTCAGCTAACACATGCTTAGACTCGTTGGGTTCTAAACACCTGAGGAGGGTATCATCTAGACCTCACCTGTATAAGTTGTTAGCTATGATGACGTACCATGAAGCTTTGCAGATTAGGTGACATTTCTCATTTCAAGTGTAAGTGTCTGGAACAATCTGGTCATGGAGGTAGGAATAGATATGATGGTAGTGGCATGAATCATGTCCAATGACTAAATAGATCATCCTAGATTCAAGGGTGTCATGGGCTGGGTAGAGGAACATTTCCACCAACAACTCATGTCAAAAGTCATTCTCTGGCATTTGTAGCATAGAGGCAAGAGTAGCCATGGCATCAACTACTTTGTTGTCTACCCTTGGAATCTGCTAGAAAGTGACATGTGTAAAGTACTTTCTTAGGTCATCAACAACCCATTTGTAAGGTACCAATTTGTCATCTTTTGTCTGATAAATTTCATTGACCTGATTAATGACCAGCTGTGAGTCTACAAAGATTTTGAGTTCATCAATTTGTCATTCAATGTCTATCTTCATGTCATTGATCAGGGATTTGTACTTAGCGATGTTGTTCGTACTAGGAAATATTATCTTGTATGCATTGGGTAAAGAGTATCTTTGTGGTGTGATAAACAGTATCCCAACACCTGACCCCTATTGGGTAAATGATCCATCAAAGACCATAGTCCATGTTTGGTGTGTAAGAAGAATTATGGACTCATTTGGTAATTCAATGTGTAATGATTGATGATCTTTGAGAGGAGCCTCTACCAACTAATCTGTGATCACTTGTCCTTTAATGGCCTTTCTCTCTACATACTCAATATTGAACTCACTGAGTATCATGACCCATTTTTCTAGTCTACCTATGAGGGAAGCTTTGTTGAGTAAATACTTTAATGGATAAATCTTATAAATGAGATTTTCAGTGTGGGCGAGCATGTAGTGTGGTAGTTTCTATGAAGCAAACACCACTGTGAGGAAAGCCTTCTCAATGAAGGATTAGTTTGTTTCATAGGAGACTAGAGTCCTACTAATGTAGTAAATAGCTCTTTCTTTGTTATTATGATCTTCTTGAGTTAGTAAGATACCCAGTGACATGTATGTAGCAAAGATGTAGTGAATGAGTGGCTTCCCATGAATAGGAGGCATCAATATTGGTGGATTAGCATGATACTGCTTGTTCTGTTTGAGCCCTTTGTCATAGTCTTTGTTCCATTCATAAGTCACACCTTTATGTAAAGTTTTGGTGAAGGGTTGTGACTTGTCAACCAGTTGTGTAATGAAGCACCATATGGACTATAATTAACCTTTTAGTCCTCTCATTTTATTGATGTTACATGGTGGAGGCATTTCCATGATGGCTTGAACCTTCTCTGGATCTACTTCTATGCCTTTTGCAGAGATGATGTAACCTAGTAGTTTTCCAGATGTGACTCTGAATGCACACTTCTTTGGATTGAGCCTCAGACTGAATTGTTCCATCTAATCTAGTATAGGACCTATATTTGCAAGATGTACCTTCCATTGCATGCTCTTAGCTAATGTATCATCCATGTAATCTTCCATCATTTTATGGATCATGTCATTGTTGGAGATTTTCTAGCAAGCCAGTGCTAACTATATGTTTGTCATTGATGACAACATATGGTAAGTAGCATGCATCAAAGATCTATGTAGTAAGATTTCATTATATGTAGCATGGAAATTTTATTAGCATGATATCATGGATGCAGAGGTTAACTCAGAAGAGCCGACAAAGATTTTTTTGGTACATGAGTTGCACCTATCATTACGATATGTGCCCTTGGATTAGTTTTTGGAGAAGATTTAGTAATGTTTGGTTAAGATTTCATGATTTAATTAATCTTGAGGAGAAAGAATTAGTTAATTTGGTAGAGATGAAAGTGTGTAGCGTGCGCCTACACTTATTGATTTAGATAGGTCCCAGAGTGTGTTGTGTGCTTAGTAGAGCCAACTAAGATGATATTGGAGTATGTGATTGTTTCTCTATTATGATTTCAAGGTGGTTCTAACAGACCAACTTGATTATATCATTTAGAGGAAATATATTTATAGGCAGTCATTTGTGATTGTTTGAGTATGGTTCAGAGTTGATTGTGATGAGCAAAGAAGAGTGTATGAAGTGTTGAGCCATCATGAGAAGGTCTATGTGACCAAGTAAAGAGTTTATGATACACATTAGAACTGATCTAGTTCACCAAGATCCAGATATAGTGTGTATCTATTATTTGGAAGGTTGTAGCCTTCACCCCTTTGAGCAATGTGCTCTTGGACAATGCGTCCTCACCCCTAACAGGGTTAATTGTAAAAGACTCCTAACAGGGTCTGACCCTTGACCAAGTCACCATACTAAATACATTGTAAAGACAACTCCTAACAGGGTTAAGGATCTTCTAACAAGGATCATAATACACTAGTGTAGATTATTAGTGGGTGTCATCAAGGTTTTTACCTATTTGGGTTTCCCTGTAACCAAAATATTGGTGTTGTGTTCAAGTGTTCTTTCATTGTGTTTATGCTTTATGTTTAAGTATACTTAATTGGTTAAATAATTGAAATATAGATAACTTATTCACCCACCCCCCCCCCCCCCTCTCAGTTATCTCATGGGACTATTCCTAATAATTGGTATCAGAGCCAAGTACCTCAGAGAGAAAGTTTAACAGCTTGAGATTGATCAGATGGTATTCTTCAAAAAAGAAAGTCCTAATTTTGATGGAGAAAATTATCTTGATTGGAAGAACAAGATGGTGAAACATTTACAATGCATTTCTTTTGAATTTTTTGACGTGACTATCAAAGAAGTCAAGATCCCTACTTTAGTAGACCTTGCAAAGGATGATGCAACTAAAAAGCATAAAGAATTGTTCCATCAAAATGCAATAGCCAAAGAAGCCCTTATCAGTGCCCTATCTGATAGTGATTTTTCAAAGATAAAGAAAGTAGACACAACCCAAAAGATATGGAAGCACCTAGAAGACATATTTGAAGGAGATAAACAAGCAAAGGATGTGTGTAGAAAAACTTGGAAGAAAAGATACAATGCATTAGAGATGCTACCTGAAGAAAACATCAGAGCTTACAACCAAAGGATTAATGAAGCAATTGCAAGAATTAGGAACAATGGTGGAGAGATCTCAGAAGAAGACATTATGGATGAGCTGATGACAAATCTCACAACAGAGTATGAAAATAAGATCAACATCCTTGATGAGAACATGCAGCTTACATCAAATTTTAAAAGAGAGACCTTGATTAGCAAAATTTCAGCTTTTGAGATTTCAAGATTGAAAACAGAACCTAAAAGTGAGAGAACCTTCAAAGCATCTGTCCATGGTAAGAAATCTACAAGCACTTCTGGTAATTTTGATATGATGATGAAGAGAAAGCACTAGATAATTTCATTGCTATGATTGCTAAAAGAGAAAAGAAAGGAAAAGGAAAATATGAAGGTCAATTTCCATTTAAATTCTTTTCATGTAATAAGATTGGTCACTTTGCATCTAAGTGTCCTACAAGAGCTAAAAAGTTCAAAAATGACTACAAGCCTAAGTATTCAAAGGAATGTTACTATGTTGGAGATGGAGTATCAGATGATGATTCAGCTGAAGATAAAATTGGATTCATTTCTACTACAGAGAAAATGAATAATGAAGATGAGAAAGAAGAAGAAAAGTTAGCATTGATCTCACAAGCAGACATAAGGATAGATTGGATCATAGATAGTGGTTGTTCACATCACATGATAGGTGATAGAGATAGTTTTGTTCATTTAGAAAAGTACAATGGTGGCATGGATAGATTTGGAGATAACACTCCCAAACCTATCATTGGTAGAGGAGCTATCGCATTGGATGGAAAGAACAACACTGACAATGTTCTCTATGTAGATGCTTTGAAGCATAACCTTCTTAGTGTTGGACAGTTACTTAAAAAAGGTTATCAATTGGAGTTCAAAGACAACAAGTGCATCATTAACCAAAAGGATGGTGTTATGATTGCATCAGGCTCAAAGACTAAAGGTAATGTTTTTCAACTTAATTATGAAGCAAACTCTTTTGTTGCTAAAGTTGATGATAGTTGGCCGTGGCATAAAAGACTATGTCATATCAACTTTGATAACATAGTAAAGATAAAAAATGTTAAGGCAATAAGAGATCTACCTAGTATAGAAAAGCCAGTTTATACTATGTGTAGGGAATGTGTGATGGGAAAGCATGTGAGAAATTCATTCAGAAGCAAGCATAATTTAGCAGAGAACAAGTTGGATCTGATTCATATAGACCTATGTGGACCAACTCAAATAAGATCATACTATGGTGAAAGGTATTTCATTTTGATTGTATATGATTATTCTAGAATGATGTGGGTTACATTCTTGAAAGCTAAGTCAGAAGCCTTTGAGAAGTTCAAAATATTCAAAGCTAAGGTTGAGAATGAATCTGGACTAAAGATAAAATGTCTAAGATCGGATAGAGGAGGAGAATTCACCTCTGACAGATTCTATGAGTACTGCGAAGAACATGGTATAAAGAGACAATTGAGTGTACCTAGAACCCCTCAACAGAATGGGATTGCAGAAAGAAGGAATAGGATCATCCTTGAAATAGCGTGCACCATCATGATTGAAGGAAAAGCTACACACACCTATTAGAGAGATGCAATCAATACAACAATCTATATAATCAATAGAACTCAACTGAGACTAGGTGTGGACAAGACACCTTATGAGCTATGGTTTGGTAATGTTCCCCCAGTAAAATACTTTAAAATATTTGAAAGCAAGTGCGACATCAAGAGGGATGAAGCAATAGGCAATTTTGATGCTAGAAGTGATGAAGGTATTTTCCTTGGTTACTCTACTAAAATAAAAGCTTATAGATGCTTCAATTTAAGATTGAAGAAGATCATTGAAAGTGCTCATGTTAAGATTGATGAAAATTTTATGCTTCAAGAAAGATATCATGATTACGCACCTATGATTGAAGAAGAACCTAGACCTTCCACTAGTGAGACAGTTGTTGAAGAAATGTTTGACAGTATTGATTTTATATTTAATGACCCTAAGACAAGTGAAGAAGAAACTCCAAAGGTAGATGAGATAGTATCACCCAAAGTTCCAAAATTTACATCTAGATACCATTCTAAGGATGAAATCATTGGAGATCAGAGCGGAAAAGTCACAACAAGATCAAAAGCAAAGAGTTCTGCAACCAATGAGGTGGTATGTTTACTATCTCATATTGAACCCTTAAGTGTTGAAGATGCATGCAATGATTCAGATTGGCATGATGCTATGAAAGAAAAACTAGATCGTATTATCAAGAATGGTACTTGGGAACTAGTCCCAAGACCTAGTGATAAGAATGTGATTGGAACAAAATGGATATTCAAAAATAAGATGAATGAAGATGGTACAGTAGTAAGAAACAAGGCAAGGTTATTATGTAAGGGATATGCGCAGAGAGAAGGTATTGATTATTCAAACACTTTTGCACCAGTGAGAAGATTAGAAGCTATTAAGTTTTTTCTAGCCTATGCAACATTCAAAAAATTCAAAGTTTATTAGATGGATGTTAAATCAGCATTATCGAATGGAGAACTAAAAGAAGTATGCATTGAGTAGCTAGAAGGATTCACCCTATCAGACAGACCTGATATGGTATGCAGATTGAACAATGCCCTCTATGGACTTAAGCAAGCCCCTAGAGCTTGGTATGAGAGACTTAATGGATATCTAACAAAAATTGGATTCAAGAAAGGAGCGGCAGATTGTAATCTATTAATAAGAGAGACATCTAAAGGACTACAACTTATAGCTATATTTTTTGATGACATT
Source organism: Chamaecyparis obtusa (assembly GCA_027943335.1). NCBI lineage: Eukaryota > Viridiplantae > Streptophyta > Pinopsida > Cupressales > Cupressaceae > Chamaecyparis > Chamaecyparis obtusa. The sequence continues at coordinate 458,399 of BSBK01005517.1, read as the reverse complement.
ATCTTTGGTGGTAATGAGAAAATTAGTGCTAAATTTGCTAAGGAAATGCAGAGTGAATTTTAAATGAGCATGATTGGACCTATCAAATACTTTTAGGATTAAATGTGCAACAAACAAAGAAAGGTATTTTCATTAATCGGTCCAAGTATGTGAAAGAAATATTAAATAAATTCAAGATGGATGATTGCAAGCTAGTAGGGACACCTATGATAATTAGATGCAAGCTTACAAAAGAAGATGACTCACTAGTAGTAGATATAACATTTTACAAGTTGATGATTGGAAAACTCATTTATCTTACTCAAACTAGACTTGATATTTCCAATGTAGTTGGCATAGTTGGAAGATTTGTAGCAGAGCCTAAACAAAGTCACCTTATGGTAGTAAAAAGAATATTCAGATACTTGCAAGGCACTATAGACTATGGTCTATGGTGTCCTAATTCAGAAAATCTTGAGCTTCATGTGTATACTGATGAAGATTGGGCAAGATGTGTTGATGATAGAAAGAGTACATCAGGAGGAGCAGTGTTTCTTAGTGACAGACTTGCCACTTGGACAAGTAAGAAGCAAAATTATATCTCTTAGTCAATAGTAGAAGCTATGTTGTAGCAGCCCTAAATTGTTCTATCATTGTGTGGATCAAGAAAATGATAAAAGATTTTGGAATTCAAATTGATTATCCTATTGTTATTCATTGTGATAACACTAGCACTATCAACATGTCAAAGAACCATGTGATGCATGCAAAGACAAAACACATTGAGATCAAGTATCACTTCCTAAGAGAGAAAGTGGTAGAGAAAGAAGTCAAGGTGGACTATGTGAGTACTATAGATCAGTTATAAAACATATTCACAAATCCCTTGCAAAAGGATACTTTTGAGTATCTCAGGGAGAAGTTGGGAGTAATTCCCTTCCCTGATTCTTCTTAGAAGAAAGAAGGAAGAGCATCAGTCCTCAGGGACTGATGGATGGTTGACTACTCTACCTTAGGTGTAGTACCAAAGCTTCAATGATTGGCACCCTTTTCCATTGATGTCAAAGGGGGAGTAATATATAGTCATGAGAAATAGAAGTAAAGGAGTAATATACTAAGGGGGAGTAATATCCAGTTATGGAAATAGTTCAGTTGAGGAAATGGAGAAAGTTGAAGAATATTGCAGCAGATGGAGGATTCATCCTTAGGGGAGTTTTGATGAGGAAATGGAGAATGTTATAAAAGAAATGTTCATTTGGATTGGTGGCATTTTTCATTCCATATGTTGCCATCAATGCCAAAGGGGGAGATTGTTGGAGATTTTCCAACAAGCTAGTACTGACTATATGTTTGTCATTGATGAAAACATATGGTAAGTAGCATGCGTGAAAGATATATGTAGTAAGATTTAAGTATATGCAACATGGACATGTTATCACCATGATATCATGGATGCAGAGGTTAACTGTTAGTGCAGATAGTTATATAGCAGCTTGTGTCAGCAGTGTTCCTGACAGAGTTACAGGGTGTGTTCTGTGAATGTTTGTCTGTATAGTTATCATCATGCCTTGCACATTTGGATATGTGATGGAGACATATTAATGATGCTACATTCATGGACATAGAGTGTTATGATTAGTAGAAGTGAAGTTATGTAATCTCTATTCACCAGTTACAGTTTCCTGTGTTTATTCAGAAGAGCGGACAGAGATTTTTTTGGTACATGAGTTGCACCTATCATTACAATATGCATCCTTGGATTAGTTCTTGGAGAAGAGATAGTAATATTTGGTTAAGAGCACATGATGTAATTAATCTTCAGGAGAAAAAATTAGTTAATTTGGTAGAGCCGATAGTGTGTAGTGTGTGCCTACACTTATTGATTTAGATAGGTCCCAGAGTGTGTTGCGTGCTTAGTAGAGCTAATTGAAATGTTATTGGAGTATGTGATTGTTTCTCTAATATGATTTCAAGGTGGTTCTAATAGGCCAACTTGATTATATCATTTAGAGAAAAGATATTTATAGGCAATCATTTTTGATTGTCTGAGTATGGTTTAGAGTTGATTGTGAAGAGCAGAGAAGAGTGTGCGAAGTGTTGATCCATCAACAGAAGGTCTATGTGACCAAGTAAATAGTTTATGCTACACATTGGAATGTATCTAGATAGTAGGTCAAAGCATAGTTCTGTTAGATTAGGTGAAATACTAATCTCCCAAGAACACCTGCATGCATAACCCTGTCACATGGAAGAAGCAAAGCACAGAAGCAAGAAAAATCTATGGAGGCCAAAAAGCCAGAGACATCTTATGGACATGTAAAGAGAAATTTTTATTATGATCCAATAAGTGAATGAATGAAATACAAAGAGGGAATCCTTATAAAAGGATACCAAAACCCTAAAGGTGAAAACCCTAAAGAATAATGAGATGCCTAAGTCTAACTTAAGTGTAGAGAATAATACACTAATAATTAAATAAATTAATTATTAGCTATAATATGACAACTCTAACACCCCCCCTTAAGTGTAACTTAGGGAGAAGCTAAACAACTAAGGACTAAAAGATGCATGAAAACAAAAATGCATGAAAGAGCAATGGGTCCCGGCAACAAGGCCTGATCAGGTACCCAAGTACAATAAAATAAACTAGATGAAGGAAACAAAGCCTCCAATCTAGGGAATGTCCCAAAGAAAGGAACAAGAAAGAGCATGAAGCATCTCCGAAGCATGTCTGAAAACTCTGTCAGAAGATACTGCTGGAACCCCCACTGAAGTGCATGACCAGGTAGAGAAGACAAAGTCTGAAGAGCTGATCAATCGAAGAGGTGACCTCCAAAAAAAGGAATGAACGAGTGTCTATATAGTAGATGAACCATCTCACCGAAATGCATAGGTGCCTAGCCACTGCATCCGCCTAGTACATAGGAACAAAAACTGAATACATAGATCACTCAACCAAACCAAGGAAGCAAAAGAACCAACAGGTGAACCCCCCCATAATGCTGAACTGGGAGAGGGGTGACAGGAACACTGAAATGCAATGCCAGAAACATCTGCAAGAAGAAGAATCAGGAACACCACCAGTGCAATAGAAGTACATGCACAGGATAAAGGGCGGTGTCGAAGAAGAAGAATAGATCTTCTGGACACACAGCATGGGCTAATGTCATGGAAGGTACACTCACTTGACAAAGGTGGATGAGCACAAAAGGCAAAACATCATAACCCCCCATGGCACTTTATAACTGAGTGCGAGTACAAACAAACACAAGGAGTACAAGATCCCAAAATGTAAAAGTAGGCACTTTATCTCAGTGTGTTTACAGAACAAAGATGCAATAGAAGAGCATGCAAGCTCAAAAATTAGAAAGAAGAGTGAGCTATGAACTCAGAAGAAGAGATCCCCGAACCTGTAGAACCAAGCACTCCACCAGAGGGCATAAACTGCCAAACACGGAGGAGTGAAAACTTGGAGTAGAATCTAGAAAAATAACCTCTGCCACTGAATAGCACATAGAACCAGCTTTCCGATGATATATAGTGAGCCCAAAAATGAGTCCGGATGAGCGAGATATGGCTCCCGGAAGGCAAAAAGTAAACATCACCTTTGACAGAAAAAACCACTGTCAAAATAGCAGATCCAAAAACTCTAACCTCCATAATTGGAAAGAGCTTGGAAAGAGCTTTTCGGTGATATAAAGAAGTTGAAAAAAGACCTCCGTATGCTCAAGATATTGCAAAAAAGGCCCAGGTACCCTAAAAAGGCTTCAAAAAAGAGTTTTAAGCCCCTAGGGCTGGAAAAACAGAGCCCCTGGGCGCATGGCACGTGCAGGAGGCTAAACTCGGAGCCCTTGGTCACCCATGTGACCGCCGCAAAGGCCCGCGGGGCTTAAAAACCCACCGGGCGGCCCAGGCGGCAGCGCGGCCGGCGGAGCGGTGCAGGGGACGTCCGAGCGGAGCCGCCGGTGGCGCTGAAGAGGAGCCGCAGGCGGAGTGGAGAGCTAGTGGCGGGGCCGTGCGGGCGGCTGAGTAGCGGAGCTGAGGAGGGCAGCAGGGCCGTGGGTGGGCGGAGCTGTGCCGGTGGGCAGCGGAGGGCGGCGGGCGCGCTGGGGCGGAAGGCGGCGGGGCCGCGGCAGCTCTGCAGAGGGTAGCGGCTCTGTGGAGGCCGCGGGGTGGCGCCCGGGTGGCCGCTGGGCGGCGCCCGGGTGGCCGCCCCTCAAAAAAAATTTTAAAATTTTTTTGACAAAAAAATTGTCGTCTCGATCCGCGTGCTAGGCCGTACGGCCTGGTACCTAAAAAATTTTGCCTCAAATTGCAAAAGTGTCCAAAATGGACAAATTTTATATGGATTCTGGCTATCTCAAACCTTTCGGACGCAATGGTGGCATCCGTTTTTGCTCAAAATACCCCCAAAAATTTTTTTTTTCTTTTTTGCAGGCAAAAAAGAAATAAAAAATAACGTCCTACTTCTGAATCACTTCAACAAAAACATGAACAGTGAGCAGCAAGATGGCTCTGATACCATGTTAGATTAGGTGAAATACTAATCTCCCAAGAACACCTACATGCATAACCCTATCACATGGAAGAAGCAAAGCACAGAAGTAAGAAAAATCTATGGAGGCCAAAAAGCCAGAGACATCTTATGGACATGTAAAGAGAAATTTCTATTATGATCCAATAAGTGAATGAATGAAATACAAAGAGGGAATCCTTATAAAAGGATACCAAAACCCTAAAGGTGAAAACCCTAAAGAATAATGAGATGCCTAAGTCTAACTTAAGTGTAGAGAATAATAGACTAATAATTAAAAAAATTAATTATTAGCTATAATATGACAACTCTAACAAGTTCACCAAGATCTAGATATAGTGTGTATCTATTATTCAGAAGGTTGCAGTCTTCACCCCTTTAAGTAGTGTGCTCTTGGATAGTGCGTCCTCACCCCTAACAGGGTTAATTTTAAAAGAATCCTAACAAGGTCTGACCCTTGACCAGGTCACTATACTAAATACATTTTAAAGACAACTCCTAACAGGGTTAAGGATCTTCTCACAAGGATCATAGTACACTAGTGCAGATTATTAGTGGGTGTCACCGGGGTTTTTACCTATTTGGGTTTCCTCGTAACCAAAATATTGGTGTTGTGTTCAAGTGTTTTTTCATTATGTTTATGCTTTATGTTTAAGTATACTTAATTGGTTAAATAATTAAAACTTTTAGATAACTGATTCTCCCCCCCCCTCTTAGTTATCTCTTGGGAATACTCCTAATAGTCATGAAAGATAGTAGTGACAACTCTTTGATATATGGCTCTGGCATTTTTAAGTCCGAAGGGCATGACAGTCCAATAGAAAGTTCCCCAAGTGCATGTGAAGGCAATCTTCTCTTGGTCTTCTAGCATGATTTTTATCTGGTTGTAGCCAGAGAAACCATCTATTAGTGAATATATTTCATAACTTGTCATGTCCACAATTGATGAAGGAGCATCTTGGGTCCTCAGTAATCCTGCGTCACCAAAAATAATTTAGAGTTTGTCTATGTTTCTTGGTTTCTATTTTGACCGAGTTGGTTGGTAGTTGGTTAGTTTCCTTTGGTTACAGAGAGTGGTTGGTCATCTCCTGGGTAGTCGATTATTTCACTGGTGCTCAACGTTTCTTGTTTGTTACTCGGTCATCCTTGTTTGCCGAGTAGTTTATTTGGAGTTCTTGTTGGGCCAACTTGTGCATTTATATTGGATCATGGATTTAATGCTAGAATCCTTCATTGGGAAGTGTGTGGTCCCTAATCTTACCATTTCTTCCATTGATTATGGATCTGAAGGCCAACTCAGTTCAGTAGACTCTTGTATAAATGTAGTTTTTTGGTTATAATTTAGGGGCAGTTCGATTGGAAGATAGAAGAGAGTTTTAGAAAAGAGATTTTTGGTAGATCCTCACACATTGAGGACTTCTATAATTTATTATAATATCTGGCCTTAACTGGGAAGGCCTTACAACCTAGCATGTATTACTCTATTTGATGAAAGTATATGATAGATCTCGCATTCTCTCTCACTATTGTTTATTTGTTGCTTCCACGTGTGTTGAGCAGGCTTGGATCATTAGGGTGTGCCATCCTTTGGCCCCTCTTGAATCCTACCTTGCATCATGTGGTATCAGAGTGAGGAGATATCTTGATCTACGTCTGCACATCTAGGTTTGCTAGTTCCTCTTGAAACCCTAGTTGATTGTTGAGGGGTAGCAGAATGTGATCTGACCTACAGTTGCAGAGCATTGTCAAGATGGTTTGTGGGAGGTGAGATGTAGATATAGGATTGGTAGAAATGCTAAGGTAGATTACTGCTAGGCTAGAAGCCGTTGAGATAGCCCAAAGAAGAGGCAGACATCTTGAAGATGTTAGTGATGATGAAATTGAAGAAGAACAAGCAAATGCAGAACCTGCACCTATTATGGATCAAGGTGAAGAAATATTTTTGAAAGCTTTGACAAATCTGAAGTCTACACCACATTTCAATCCCCCTGAGTATAGTGGAAAAATGAATTTTGATGAATTGGTGGACTGGATCACTGAGATGGAAAAGTATTTTGAATATGAAAGTATTCCTAAGGATAAGAAAGTGAAAATTGCAAGAACCAAGTTGAAAAGTCATGCATCCTTATGTTGGGAACATCTACAATTGGATAGAAAAGGGAAGGGCAAAGACAAAATCAAGGTATGGAATAAGATGGTAAATAAATTGAAAGGAAAGTTCTTACCCTGTGATTATCAGATTAACCTAGTTTGGCGAATGCAAAGTCTAAGATAGAAAGATAGCTCGGTAAAAGAGTATACTAAGGAATTTTATAGATTAGATATCAGATCTGGACATGATGAAGATGATGTGGAAAGAATTGGTAGATATCTGAATGGTTTTATAATTTCCATCCAAGAGGAAATTAGTATGGTCAAGTTGGAGAGTATTGAAGAGGCTTATCAATTTTCTTTGAAGGCCGAGGATAAATTGAACAACAGACATGAACAAAGACAGAGAGGAAGAGGTGGTAGATTCCCTAGAGGAAGAGGTAGATTGAATGCTAAAATTGGTAGATCTGAACCAGAAAAGATAAATCTAGACAAGGGAAAGACTGAGTGGAATGGTGAAAGTTCATCTAGAGGCAGAGATAGTTACTACCAAGGTGGTTATACAACAAGAAAAGTTAGCGTTGATAGTTTAGAAGCATGTTAATTGATTTGAAAAGTAGTTATACACGTTCAAGAATGCATTCTGCATCGTTTGGAAGGTCCCAAAAGACCAAGTTTGACTAGGTTAAACCATGAGTTGACCAAGTTGAAATTTTGATAGTTTGATGTAAGATAATCAATTAAGTTGAATTATGGATTTCTGTGATGATCGAGGGTCGAATATGCAAGTAGTTAATAATATAAACAATCTCAAATTTTGATTTTGATCCCGAAAAAGGATTCTACTTGATGTTTCATTGGAGGAACCTTCATGTAAGATTAAGCTCTTGTTAGATTTGAAGATGCAATTTGAAGAATCATTTAAGCATTGAAGTTCATTTAGCCATTGTGAGATCATGCAAACATGCAAAATGAAATGCAACCTAAGACCTAGGACCTAGTCATTGATCATATGTCAATTTGTTATCATCATTGAACTTTTAGGTAACCGGATAAATCAATACAATGCCCACTAGCTATGAAACCATAGACATATGAATATCGATTTGTATGCGCAAGAATCAATACAACACCCACTGGTCAACAACCATGGATATATGAATATTGATTTTATTTTTGGAATGTCGGATTAGATATAAGCACCAAGGCACAAACGCTAGGATGACCTGAATATCATGTCCATTATGATATAGCAATTTGTACAAGCATCAAAACATAAATGTTGTGATGACCAGAATACACCTTGCATTGACAAACACATCAAACAACCAAGAGATTATTCTAAATCCAATGTGAATTACCCGTAGTGACCCTTTATCGTTCACATCCTTAGGTAAGATTTCATTTCATAGTAGGAGAAAGAACTTACTCAAAAAGACAATAGTGAGATCAAACTTCCTTGAATTTTCTGGGTATCAATGGTTGAGGTATGCATGGCCATCCAATTTGAGATAGAGGCTCTTACAGTCGGACACCATTTCAATCCAAAATTTCCAAAGTTGTTAGATTTTCACATACAAGAAGAAAACAAAGAAAAGATTATGCCCCCAGTCATCACTCTCTAAATCCTATAAAGCGCATCATCAAGGAGCTCGAAGGGACACAATATGCAAAAATTTCAATGCGGATCAGTAAGCATACAAGGAGATAAAAGCATGAAGCATAGATTATTTTTAGTTTGTTATTTGATTGCGTTGTTGTAGATGTAGCAAAATCCTTTCTAGAGACAAGACAGACTTGACTGACTCAAATGAAGCTTCAAAAGGACTCTGACTGGATATGATACATCTAAGATATACTAGAGACCATAGGATATGACATTGATTGCCCCCAAGTTTGAACATTAATAGGATATAGACACTTGAGCAGATTGGTAGACAAACTAACTTATTGAAAACTAGAAATGCAAAAACAAATCGGGAGATATGGACAAACTAAAGCAAGACTAAAAGCTGGGAAAGACCAAGATTGCACTGATAGATGGAGCATTTTAAAACAAGTGGTGCCCGTTTGCCAGGTTTTCACCATCTTGGTAGAGATTCTATTTTTGCTACCAAGGCGCCTGTTTCTAGGTTTTCACCAAGGCACTTTTCTTTTTTTCATTTTTCAATTTTGTTTTTGAATTTTTGATATTTTCTAATTTTTTTTGTGAATCATCAAGGTGCCTATTGCTAGGTTTTCATGAAGATGTTCATTTTTTCAGGACTTTTTCTGATTTTTATAATTTTTTCAGGACATTTTACCATAGACTGAATGCCTTATGCATAGAATTTCTTCAGATGGAGAACGTTGATTGGTTCTCAGAGCTATTCTCCTTCAGTCATTGAGATTTGATAGGCACTAGAGCCAAAAGTAGTAGTGATTACAAAGGGACCCAACCAATTGGGTTCAAACTTCCCCTTGCGTTCTTGATGGGATTGGTTTTTAGGATTTTCTCTCAAGACTAGATCACCAACCTGAAATTCTCTTTGTCTAACTTTCTTGTTGTAGCCTCTAGACATTCTCTTCTGATATACTTTGAGATGATCATATGCTGCTTGTCTGCGCTCATCTAGTAGTTCAAGTTCTTGCAACCTAGACACTCTGTAGTCATCATTAGTTACTAGACCATGCATTCTAATTCTGAGTGATGGAATTTCAACCTCAATAGGTAGTACCACTTTAGACCCATAAACTAAAGTGAAAGGTGTAGCCCCTATGGGCATTCTGATACTTGTTCTGTAGGCCCAGAGAGCTAGATTGATCATGAGATGTATGTTCTGATACTTGTGCTGATACTAGTTCTGATACTGGTTCTGGTACTTGTTCTGATACTAGTTTTGATACTGGTTCTGATACTAGTTCTGATACTTGTTCTAATATTGGTTCTGATACTGGTTCTGATACTGGTTCTAATACTTGTTCTGATACTTGGTATATTTGATAGCATCTTTTTCTATTTGAAAACTACCAAACAAGATCATATCATACAGTCCCAATGTCTAGCAAGGTGGAGAACAAGAGGGATTGACAAGCTGGTGGAAGAGATGGAAGACAAGAGAATAAAGGATAATGAAGGGAAGAAATCCTCAAGGGAAAACTTCTCAAGAATACTCAAGCTAGGGAAAAAATTTTATGTAAAGCGCATTTGGACAAGCAATGAAAGGCTAGCATAGGATATAAGTCACAAAAGCGTAATGCCAAAGAAGGACAGGATGTAGTCCAAAGGAGTAGACATGTCAAGAGGCTTCATAGCACCGTGTTTTACTCTTTTTTTCTTTTTTTCTTTTTTAGATCAAGACCAAAGGGGAAAAGGATAGTGAAAGGCTAGAATGAATGGATGAAAATAAATATGAAGGCTAAATAAGAAGGGAATGAAAGAAAGATCAGTGTAAAGTAGCTCACAAGATAGCCAAATGTTTATTTTATAGATCAACATTGTCAAGATCAAAGAGAGAAGATGGAATGGATGAAATATGTGGAAGAACTATGCATGATGCCTAATTGCCAGGTTTTCATCACGGTACTTATCCAAGGTGCCACAAGAGAGTGGTTTTCACCATAGGATGAATTTTTTTCTCTTTACTTTTGCTACCAAGGCACCTGTTTCCAGGTTTTCACCAAGGCACATTTTCAATTTCTTTTTTTATTTTATTTTATTTCTCTTTTTTCTCTTTTTGGAAGAAGGCAAGCTTTTTAGATAATGCTCCTTGAAAGGATAAATCATGATATGCCAAGGATTCAAATGATATGCTCAAAGATGTTGATAGGGAAAGGAATATGGAAGAGAAAAATGGAGGATAAGGTTTTATGTAAAGCAAGTGACATTGGAAGATAGGAGGAATAGGCAAATGAGGAAAAAAGATAGAAGGTAGAAGGATAATGAATGGAAGGATTGTGAAAGGGTAGATGGAAAGAAAGACAAGATCAATGTCAACACACACCTTGAAAGGTGGTGAGAGGATGGAGGAAATGTGAATGAAGGAATATGTGAAGGAATATGGCAAATGGATAGCAAAGGTTGTGGTTTAGGCACATGGAATGGAAGGATGTTTCTGGAGGAAGATGAAGTAGAAGCCTTTGGAAGTTTCAATGTCAACTTCACTTTTTGCTCAACACTAGACTCTTTCAAAAGAGACTTTGGAATCCATATAGCTGTAGGCTTTCATTTTTTTTTGATGATCTAGAGAGAATATCTTTAATGATGGATTTTGGAACTCATACTTGTCTTGTAGTTTTTTTCTTAGATATCTCTTTTGACTTTATGCCTCCATGTCCTTTAGAGGAGACATGGTGATCTTCTTTTTCTTACATTGAACATTCAAGTTACTTCCAAAAGACTTGGGACTTGTGGAAGAAGGAGGATATGACTAGTTTAAATGGGTGGGTGGGTGAAAAGGATTCAAGGGTATGCATCTATGTTGATCTTGAGGAAAGATGGGAGATGGAGGGACGTAAGGACCCAAGATGGATGGTGAATTAGGAAAGTTAAGAGGGGAAAGTGAAGGGACATAAGGGCCCAAGATGGAAGGAAGATGTGAAGCCCTTAGTAGTGGTGGAGGAGGTCCAAGGATGGAAGTGGAAGATGCAAAAGGATAATCAATAAGTTCATCAGCATCTATATGACAACCAAGGATATCAGCATCTTTAGAGTGAGCATTAGGATTTTCAATAGAATCATGAACATCTTGAATAGGAGAAACTTCTTTGATAGGTTTTTTCAAAGCTTGCAAAGACTTAGGAAGAGTATAAAGTGGAAGCAAACATGGAGTGGTAGAATAAGAAGATGGAAGACTTTGATCTTGACAAGGATCTTTGGATAGTATATGCGCATAATTTTTCTCTTGATTTTCAATAGGCTTAACATTGGAAGTAACAACACTATTTTTAATAACTTTAATGGAAGTATCATCTTTGGAAATTGGAAGTGGGGTAAGGTTATTTTGATTTTTAATAAGCTCAACAGTGTAAGTAGTAGCCTGATCTTGCTTAGGAGAAGACTTAAGACATGGTGGAATGCATGAAAAAGGGTGTGCAGGATCAAAAGAACCCTGAGGTGGATAAGAGACATCATGAAAAGGAGTGGATGACATGGTGGGTTCTTGATCTTGATCTTTCTTTATGTTCTTTTCTTTATCATTTCTGGAGTCCTCTTGACATGGAGCCACTTCTAAGGACAAGGAAGCATGTTGGGATTGTATGGAAGACTTTGGAAGAGATGGTGGAGGACTAGCTGAAGTAGGAATTATAGCATATGAAGGCTTAAGCTCTTTAGGTTTAGCATTATTGAAAGTATTTGCAGCCAAGTGAAGGTTAGCTTGAGTTTCTTTAAGAGGTAGCCTTGGAGGATAACTATAGGGAACCGCATGAAAAGTATCAAGGCTTGTGTCGAATGAATGTTCTGTGAAAGATTTGAAAGACTCAGAAGCTTTAGGAAATGTATGGGTATTGGAGGAAGTAGGGGATGGAAGGGAACCATCACAAGACAAAGTTCCAACATTAACATGATCTTTCTTGAGAAGATAATCTTTATTTTCAGCAGGAGAGTCCTTAGGAGAAGGATTCTTATAATATTGATGCTTCAAGCTAGCACGATGCATTTTATAGTCCTCAGCAATAGTAGATGGATCATAATCAAGGTATTGTCCACAAAAGCCATCAAAATCTCTTTCAAAATTAGAATCATATGGATCACCATCACGATCTATCCAATGTGACATCCCATTTCCAGTAAGCAGGAACACACGATGAGGAGGACTCTTAGGAACAGAGGTGTCATAGGTATCATTATATTGTTTGTCATCATAGTCATCATAGTCTCCAAAGCTGGATGTGTCACTCTCCATGGAAGAGGTATCATAAGGGTTATCATGTTGCTCAAATTCTATTCGGGGGCATGGTGACATGTACAATTCTTTATCAAATGGAAAAAGGCATAGAGCTTCCATGGAGAACTCTTTAGGTTCCTTTTCTTTCTCAAGTTTGTTAAGTTTGACTTGCATAGCATGGATTTGTTTCATCATAGATGAGATTAGAATTTCTTTCTTATGTGTACTAATTCTTTGAGACATGTGTACTGATTCTCAATAGCTACTACTCTATTCCTGACACAGTGATTTGTTCAACAGATTCTGAAAATAGGCTGAAAAAGCTAAATATCTGGCAATTTTGATAATTTTCTAACTGTCAAAAATTTCCCAAATGACACTCTGAAAACTCATATGATAGTGGGAATGCTATGAAATGATAGTTGCAAAACTTGTACGACAATTGGGTAGCAATGAAACGACAGTTAAAAATCTCATACGACAATTGCAAGATTTTGACTTTGAGAATTTACTGGCATGAAAACTCGTACGACACTAGGTACTTAATCATATGACAGATGGGTTGTAATGAAACGACACTTGGAAAAAATCATATAAATTTTGACTTCCTGAAATGATTTTTGACTCCAGAAAGGATTTTACGTCAATTTTTGCAAAATTTTGAGTTTGCAGATTCGGATTGTTTGCAAATTTCAATGTCTAGATTTGAGGATTGTAATAGATTTTTTCATTTTCAGTAACCAGATAGATAAACAAGCATGCAAAATAGCAAGCACATGATTTCAAGCATGTCTGAAAACAATGAACAAGGGCAAAAGCAACCTTGTGCATGAACAATCAAGTGACTTATTCATTCTAATCCTCAGAAGCGCTAATTGTGTATGTTCCAAAAATGTTTTGCAATAATGCACATATACCTTATAAAATGAAAATTTGGCCTCGCTAGGGTTTTTAGTAATGGTTTGACTCTGCAACTTTTATGATCCAAAGGGGTGAACTCCAATCCCGATGCACCAGGGTTTTGACATAGTCTGAGAACTTAATCTTCAGGAGCTGCTAGGGAGATCTGACAACCCAACAATGAACCATACTCGTGGAGATTTCTTCCACAAGGACATTTATATAGCGGCTGTCACTACCATGGCAAAAATGGCTATTATCACTTGAGGTTCCATCAACATAGTTTGCCCTGTGAAGGGATTGTCTGCTACAGTTAACCCTCTCTAAAGGTGACTCACGGTATGATACCACAAGGGGACTTGGCTCCATATCCAAGGTTTTGATGCCTCTTCACTTTTAACCCAAACAAAGCAAGTAGATTAATTCAACACGCTAAGACAAAGTTTGTCTCACCAAGGTTAATGATATCAACCCCACGTGATCTATCAACCTCTCTGGAGAGAGAATGTATCAATCAATAAGAGAAGATGCACTAACTGATTTTGACTCACCAAAGCTCATGATGTCAACCCCACGTGATCTATCAACCTCTCCTGAGAGAGAATGTATCAATCAATAAGAGAAGACACACTAACCAAGTTGAATGTGTAACACACTAAGTATCCTCCCTACCTACAAGGATTCTATCATCAAGAAGGATTTCATTGGGAATCCAATCTCTCAAGAATCATGAATAGTGTTCATAGGGCCTAATTACTATGTGAGCACAGATGTATGTTTCCAAAAGCAAATCTACCAAAAGTATCCAAAAAGTAGAAAGAGGAACACTTAACGCTTAAAGAGAATATGAGATGAGTCCACAAGGTGGAACACTTAACACCTCACACAAGCTGAAAATGAGTCCCCAACTTAGAAAATAAGTGAGTTCCTAAAAGCACAAAAGGGTTGCCAAGTGGAACACTTAACGCTTCTGTCCTATTGACCCCTCCCCTTTATGGTGCTGAGATTGCAACCACGGGGCGGAATGAGGGGCCGGTGGATTAGCAAGTCCAATAACCCAAGATAGCAATCAAGATCAATCATAAGTAATCTAAGACTACTTATCAATACTTAAGGTGTTACAACTTAGTATTCAATTATGCAAATTCGTAGAAAAAGCATGCAAAAAAACACTCAAGCTAAACACACAAGAGATTCATTTTAAGGATCCAAATTGAAATGTTATCAAATTAAAGAGAATACCTAGGATCCTCGCAATGCGCTTAGTAGATTTTACTTGATTTTTAGCAATTTTTGTTGAGTTTTTCCATACAAGCAAGCCACGACCTCTCCAACAAGCAAACAAGATATGCAACATATATTCAATTTATGAAAACCATAGGGTTAGCTCTAAAAATCAATTATTATCAGCAATAATAACCAGAAATTAACCCAAATGACAAGTCGTATCATTCATTGAACCATGTAAAAAAAATAAGTGCATACCCATCACAAAACTTTTTTTTTTTTTGCTGCATTTGACCTAGTCAACAAGATCTAATTTTTTTTTTATGATTTTGGGCACAAAAATAGAAATTCAAAATAGAGACCCCTACTAAAAATAAGAGAGCTTTCCAAAAATGTAAATTTTTTTAAAAAATCTCTTCATTTGTGCCCTAGAGAGCCATTTTATCAAAACAAACTAGTTTTTGTAAATTGACTATTTGAGCTATTATATTGTGTCCAAATTTAAAACACAAAAAATGGACCCCCTATAGAATTTAAAGAGCTTTCCGAAAATATACAAATTTCCAAAAAATATGTTGATTTGTGTCAAAGATTAATTTTTTTTGGAATTTCAAGAAAAAATTATTAAAAATTCAAAACATATCAGAAAATTCTAAATGTTTTATTGTAGCTTCTCTGATATATGTCTAACTTGTAAAAAAAAATTTAGAGCAAAAATATAAGCCGTTTGAGAGATAAAATTAAATCTTTGAAACTTTAGGGCTTTAGCTCCAAAAAAAATCAAAACCAGCATGTAAAGGTGGGTTGCCCCACGGTGGGTGCCAGAAATGTGTGTGTGAAAATTGTACTTGATCTGTAGACACAACACTTCAGTAAAACATTAGAGGTTAGAAAAAATCAAAATCATGCAAAATTGAAATCTACTCTAACCAAACGATTTACTGCCTTCTAGTAGGTGTGAGATTGATGTTCTCAGATTGCTATCAAGATCAGTGACCTAGACGACACCTAAATGAAAGATTTGAATGCAATTGATCTAGATATGAATGCAATTAATCTATTTTTTTGATATTTTCTATGCAATAATATGATGAAAACTGATATGAATCTATGCTAATATGAAAATTGATATGCAATGCTAATCTAGAAATGATATGATATGAGAATGAAAATTCTAACAATAATATGAAAGCTATGAATCCTCAAATTTATCTTTCAAGCTCCAATTGTGCAAATTCTCCAAAATAGTTGTGCAATTCGTAGATGACTTTGACAAAGTAAGCTTGCAAAATTATGAGATTATGTGGATTTGAGAGATGAATTATGAAGAGCTGAGCCTTGTTTTTATAGAAATCCAAGGTTTTGGAGGTGCATGAAAAAAAGCCATAAATCACTCAAATAACTCAGGTTGATTTTTGAGTTATTTTTAAATAAATGATAATTAACTCACAAAAATATGCAAAAGCTAAGTTTTAACTCAAAATAGAGTTTAGCTTTAATTGATAATTGATAGTTATCTGCTTTTATAATTGTGCATGTTTTATTTATGAATTGATTTAATAATAAAGTGATTTATTTCCAACTTAACTGCTTTTAAAAATAAAACAATTGATTTATGGGTTAATCAATTATTTTTTCAAACTTTTATCCCAAAAATAATATTATTAAATATGACAACTTGCTTTAATTAATTAAATAAGAATTTAATCAATTAATGATAGGAATTTTGATTTATTGTCAAATTTAAATAATAATAATTAGGAATAAATATAATTAAATTCAATTAAATAATTAAGTGGCAGAATTAAACTTAATTAATTAAATATTGAGAATATTCAATTAATTAAACTTTAGGATAAATAGGATTTATCGTCAAATAATCATTAAATCAAAGATAATTATGATAAATAGAAATATTGCTAGGAATATTCCCCGATGTAGAATTTAAGATAATCAATTATGATTCGATGATGTGTAGATGTGCCTTAGGTTAGGACTTCAATGTTGATTTCGTTCGAATTATTGATATAGGAGATTAATGAACTTATAGCCCATTTTTGGAGTATTACAAGCAGAGAAAGTTTCTGAGGAACTTGTTACAATTGTGGAGAAGAAGGACATAGGTCATTTGAATGTACACAAGCAAGTAAGAAGGCTAGTAGCAGTAGAAATGTTGTAGTGCAGGAAGAACCACTGAATGAACCTAAAAGGGAGAATAACCTGATGGTGAGGAGAGCATTGTGGAATGAAAGAAAGAAGGAAGAGTCAGTAAGGAAAATTTTGTTCAAGACTAGATGTAGAGTTTCTAATCAAGTTTGGAAGGTAATCATTGATAGTGGTAGCTCGAAGAATCTGGCATCTGAAGAGATGGTCACTAAACTGCAATTGGAAAGGCTGGAACATCCAAAACCCTATCAGATTTCATGGATCAAAGATGAGCATACACTCCTGGTAAGTGAACAATGTTATGTGAATTTGAAGATTGGAAAATACTATGATAGAGTGTTTTGTGATATCATGCCTATGGATTGTTGTCACATTCTGTTGGGTAGACCTTAGCAATATGATAGACATGTTGTATATGATGGGAGATTGCATAAGTATACTATTGTGGCTGATGGAAAGAAACAAATCATGTTACCATTGATGGAAGAACCTATTAGTAATGTTTGCACATATATGAAAGTTTTCTTGATGGAAGGAAGAAAGTTTGTTAACTCTTTGAAAAGAAATGATGTATGTTTTGTTGTGATTCCTAATAAGCCGAGTAAGAAAATAGAAGATAATGTTCCTGAGGAGATTGATAAGTTACTCACCGAGTACAAAGATATCATTTCTAATAATGTACCTGATGGTTTGCCACCAAAAAGAGGCATTTATCATTGTATGTATATAATCCCTGGAGCTAGTTTACCAAAAAAGGCACCTCATCAGTTAACACCTACCGAGAATCAGGAATTCAACCAACAGATTCAAGAGTTGCTAGAGAAAGGTTTGATTAGAGAAAGCTTGAGTCCTTGTGTAGTACCTATTGTATTAGCACCAAAGAATAATGGAGAATGGAGAATGTGTACTGATTCCAGAGCAATCAACAAGATTACAGTAAAGTTTCTCATACTAAGAATGGATGACATAATGGAGAGTTTGACTGGAGAAAATTATTTCACAAAGATTGATTTGAAAAGTGGGTATCATCAGATTAGACTCAGAGAAGGTGATGAATGGAAGACTACTTTCAAGACAAAAGAAGGTTTGTATGTGTGGTTGGTTATGCCTTTTGGTTTGACTAATGCACCGAGTACTTTTATGAGGCTGATGAATGAAGTTTTGAAGAAATTTTTGGGTAAATTTGTGATTGTATATCTTAATGACATCTTGATATTTAGTAAGACCAGAGAAGAACATTTATTGCATGTTAGACAAGTTTTGCAGAGATTGAAAGAGGAAAAGTTACTGATAAATTTGAAAAAGAGTTCATTTATGAAAGAAGAGATTGTGTATTTGGGATTTGTTATTTCTGTTGATGATTTGAAGATGGATCTTGAAAAGGTTGAAGCTATTTTGAATTGGCCTACACCTAAAAATGCTAGTGAGGTAAGATCATTTCATGGACTGACAAGTTTTTACAAAAAAATCATCAAAAATTTGAGTGCAATTTGTAATGCTATGACTAAAACTATGAGAGGAGACAAAAGAGTATTCAAGTTGACACATGGAGTTGATAATAGTTTTGAGACTCTAAAGAATAAGGTTATTGAATTACCTATTTTGGCATTAGCTGATTTTAGTAAAGTATTTCAAGTAGAATGTGATGCAAGTGGAAGTGCAATTGGAGCTGTATTTAGTCAAGAAGGTAAACCTATTGCTTTCTTTAGTGAGAATTTGAATGATGCTAGAAGGAAATATTATGTGTATGATTAAGAATTTTATGCTATTGTTCAAGCACTGAAGAAATAGAGACATTATTTGATACCGAGTGAATTTATATTGTATACTGATCATAAGGCTTTACAATATTTGGGAAGTCAGAATAAGTTGAATCAAAGACATATGAAATGGGTTGAATATTTGAAGAGTTATACATTTGTGATAAAACATAAGAGTGGATTCACTAATCGAGTTATTGATGCATTGAGTAGAAGAAGATCTTTGATGGCCGAGATGAAAATTGAAGTTCTTGGTTTTGATGAGATGAAAGGTTTGTATGAAAATGACCTTGATTTTTCTGAGCCATGGAGAAAGTGCAGAGCACCTATTCAAGATCACCAAGATACTAAGTGGGATGAATATTTTATTCAGGAAGGTATGTTGTTCAAAGGTATTCAATTGTGTATATTGAGAGGAGTAATGAGAACTAATTTGATAAAATAATAACATAGTAGTGCTTTGGCTGGACATTTTGGCATTGATAAAATTTGGAATTTTCTCAAGGAGTACTTTTGGCCGTAGTTGTTTAAAGATGTTCAAAAATTTATGAAAAGTTGTGGCATTTGTCAAGTTACAAAAGGAGTAAGTCAGAATACTAGATTATATACACTAGTTGTTGTACCTAAGAAACCTTGGATTGACATCAGTATGGATTTTGTTCTTGGCTTACCAAAGAGAGTAAGAGGTAATGATTGAATATTTGTTTTTGTGGATAGATTTTCTAAGATGGCACATTTTATATGATTTAGAAAGACATTAGATACAATACATGAAGTAGATCTTTTCTTTAAGGAAATTATTAGATTGCATGGGTTACCGAGGAGTATTATCTCTGACCAAGATAGAAAATTTGTTGGATACTTTTGGGAAACCCTTTGGAAGGAATTTAGCACTGAACTGAAGTATAGTTCTACATTTCACCCACAAACTGATGGACATACTAAAGTTGTGAATAGAAGTTTGGGAAATCTTTTGAGATTTTTAGTTGGAGATACATTGAGTAATTAGGATTCTGTATTGGCACAAGCAGAGTTTGCATACAATAATTCAGTGAATAGGAGTATTGGAAAGACACCATTTGAGATTGTGAATGGCACATAGCTGAGAGGAATATCTAATTTGATAGACATTGCTGATGAAAACCAGAGAAGTGCTGAAGGAGTAGAGTTTGCCGAGTACATGAAAACATTGCATGAAGATGTGAAGATAAAGCTGGAAGATAGTAATCAGAAATACAAAGACAGAGCTGATAGATCAAGGAGACATAAGACTTTTGATATTGGTGATGAAGTAATGGTTCATTTGAAGAAAAGTCTATTTCTTGTTGGAACATATGGGAAGCTAAAGACGAAAAAGTTTGGACCTTGCAAAATTTTGAGGAAATTTGATAGTGGAAATGCATATGAGATTGAGTTACCTGATGACATGGACATATAACCTATTTTCAACATTGCTGATTTATATGAGTATCATGAACCTGATGAAGAAATGACAGTACCAAAAAAATATCCTAAGAAATAGAATGGTGAAGTCGAACAGATTTTGAAGGAAAGAGTTGGCAAGAGCACAAGAGGAAAATAGTATATGGAATATCTGGTAAAGTGGAAGAATAGACCGATGGAAGATAATTCATTGATTTCATAGTTTGAGTTGGATGTAGCTTGGACCAGACCTTCCAAATTATTCAAAGAATCATTTCAAAATAACCCCAGGTGTTAGATGCAGGAGCATCTTGGGTCCTTAGCAATCCTGTGTCACCAAAAATAATTTGTAGTTTGTCTATGTTGCTTGATTTCTGCTTTGACCGAGTTGGTCGGTAGTTGGTTAGTTTCCTTTGGTTACCAAGTGTGGTTGGTCATCTCCTGAGTGATCGGTTATTTCACTGGCACTCAACATTGCTTGTCTGTTGCTCGGTCATCCTTGTTTGCTGAGTAGTTTATTTTGAGTTCTTGTTGGGCTGACTTGTGCATTTATATTGGATCATGGATTTAATGCTGGAATCCTTCATTGGGAAACATGTGGTCCTTGATCTTACTATTTCTTCCATTGATTATGGATCTGAAGGACAACTCAGTTTGGTAGACTCTTGTATAAATGTAGTTGTTTGTTTGTAATTTAGGGGCAGTTTGATTGGAAGATAGAGGAGAGTTTTAGAAAAGAGATTGTTGGTAGATCCTCACATGTTGAGGACTTTTGTAATTTATTGTAATATATGGCCCTAACCAGGAAGGCCTTACAACCCGACATGTATTACTCTATTTGATGAAAGTATATGATAGATCTGGCATTCTCTCTCTCATTGTTGTTTGTTTGTTGCTTCCACATGTGTTGAGAGGGCTTAGATCATCAGGTTGTGCCATCCTTTGGCCCCTCTTAACCCCTGCCTTATGTTAGGTGGTATCAAAGAGAGGTGAGATCTTGGTCTAGGTCTAGGGATCTAGGTTTGTTTGTTCATTTTGAAACTCTAGTTGATTGTTGTGGGGTAGCAGATTTTGATCTGACCTACAGTTGCAAAGGGTTGTCAAGATGGTTTGTGGGAGGTGAGATGTAGATCCAAGATTGGCAGATATGCTAAGGCAGATTGTTGCTAGGCTAGAAGCTGTTGAGATAGCCCAAAGAGGAGGTAGACATCTTGAAGATGTTAGTAATGATGAAATTGAAGAAGAATAGGTGAATGCAGAACCTGCACCTATTATGGATCAAGGTGAAGAATTTTTTTTGAAAGCTTTGACAAATTTGAAGTCTACACCACATTTTAATCCCCCTGAGTATAGTGGAAAATTGGATTCTGATGAATTGGTGGACTGGATCACTGAGATGGAAAATCATTTTGAATATGAAAATATTCCTAAGGATAAGAAGGTGAAAATTACAAGCACCAAGTTGAAAAGTCATGCATCCTTATGGTGGGAACATCTACAATTGGATAGAAAAAGGAAGGGAAAAGACAATATCAAGGTATGGAATAAGATGGTAAATAAATTGAAAGGAAAGTTCTTACCCTGTGATTATCAGATTAACCTAGTTTGGCAAATGCAAAGTCTAAGATAGAAAGATAGCTCGGTAAAAGAGTATACTAAGGAATTCTATAGATTGGATATCAGATCTGGACATGCTGAAGATGATGTGGAAAGAATTGGTATATACCTGAATGTTTTGAGAATTTCCATCCAAGAGGAAATTAATATGGTCAAGTTGGAGAGTATTGAAGAGGCTTATCAATTTTCTTTGAAGGCTGAGGAGAAATTGAACAAGAGACATGAACAAAGATAGAGAGGAAGAGGTGGTATATTCCCTAGAGGAAGAGGTAGATCTAATGGTAAAATTGGTAGATCTAAACAAGAAAAGAAAAATCTAGACAAGGGCAAGACCGAGTGGAAATGTGAAAGTTCATCTAGAGGCAGAGGCAGTAACTACTGAGGTGGTTATAGCAGAGGAAGTTTTTGAGGAACTTGTTACAATTGTGGAGAAGGACATAGGTCATTTGAATGTACACAAGCAAGTAAGAAGGCTAGTAGCAGTAGAAATGTTGTAGTGCAAGAAGAACAACTAAATGAACTTGAAAGGGAGAATAACCTGATGCTGAGGAGAGCATTGTGGAATGAAAGAAAGAAGGAAGATCCGGAAAGGAAAAGTTTATTCAAGAATAGATGTAGAGTTTTTGATAAATTTTGGAAGGTAATCATTGATAGTGGTAGCTCAGAGAATCTAGCATCTGAAGAGATGGTCACTAAACTATAGTTGGAAAGGCTAGAACATCTAAAACCCTATCAGATTTCATGGATCAAAGATGAGCATACAATCCTGGTAAGTGAACAATGTTATGTGAATTTGAAGATTGGAAAATACTATGATAGAGTGTTGTGTGATATCATGCCTATGGATTGTTGTCACATTCTGTTGGGTAGACCTTGGCAATATGATAGACATGTTGTATACAATGGGAGATTGCATAAGTATACTATTGTGGCTAATGGAAAGAAACAAATCTTGTTACCATTGATGGAAGAACCTGTTAGTAATGTTTGCACATCTGTGAAAGTTTTCTTGATGGAAGGAAGAAAGTTTGTTAACTCTTTGAAAAGAAATGATGTATTATTTTTTGTGATTCCTAATAAGCTGAGTAAGAAAATAGAAGATAATGTTCTTGAGGAGATTGATAAGTTACTCATCGAGTACAAAGATATCATTTCTGATAATCTACCTAATGGTTTTCCACCAAAAAGAGGCATTGATCATTGTATGTATCTAATCCCTAGAGCTACTTTACTGAATAAGGCACCTCATCGGTTAACACCTACTGAGAATCAAGAATTGAACCGACATATTCAAGAGTTGTTGGAGAAAGGTTTGATCAAAGAAATCTTGAGTCCTTGTGTAGTACCTATTGTATTAGCACTGAAGAATAATGGGGA
The DNA here is from genome assembly GCA_027943335.1 of Chamaecyparis obtusa. Taxonomy (NCBI): domain Eukaryota; kingdom Viridiplantae; phylum Streptophyta; class Pinopsida; order Cupressales; family Cupressaceae; genus Chamaecyparis; species Chamaecyparis obtusa. Next base: position 435,459 of record BSBK01005517.1, on the reverse strand, counting down.
ATGAAGAATGTGTACTGATTCTAGAGAAATCAACAAGATAATAGTAAGGTTTCCCATACCGAGAATGGATGACATAATGGACAGTTTGACTAGAGAAAAGTATTTCACAAATATTGATTTGAAAAGTGGGTATCATCAGATCAGAATCAGATAAGGTGATGAATGGAAGACTACTTTCAAGAAAAAAGAAGGTTTGTATGAGTGGTTGGTTATGCCTTTTGGTTTGACTAATGCACCGAGTACTTTTATGAGGCTGATGAATGAAGTTTTGAAGAAATTTTTGGGTAAATTTGTGATTGTATATCTTGATGACATCTTGATATTTAGTAAGACTAGAGAAGAACATTTATTGCATTTTAGACAAGTTTTGCAGAGATTGAAAGAGGAAAAGTTGCTGATAAATCTAAAAAAGTGTTCATTTATGAAAGAAGAGATTGTGTATTTGGGATTTGTTATTTCTACTGATGGTTTGAAGATGGATCTTGAAAAGGTTGAAGCTATTTTGAATAGGCCTACACCTAAAAATGCTAATGAGGTAAGATCATTTCATGGACTAGCAAGTTTTTACTGAAAATTCATCAAAAATTTTAGTGCAATTTGTAATGCTATGACTAAAACTATGAGAGGAGACAAAAGAGTATTCAAGTTGACACATGGAGTTGATAATAGTTTTGAGACTCTAAAGTAGAAGGTTGCTAAATTACCTATTCTGGCATTACCTAATTTTAGTAAAGTATTTCAAGTAGAATGTGATGCAAGTGGAAGTGCAATTGGAGCTGTATTGAGTCGAGAAGGTAAACCTATTGCTTTCTTTAGTGAAAAGTTGAATGATGCTAGAAGGTAATATTTTGTGTATGATCAAGAATTCTATGTTATTGTTCAAGCACTGAAGAAATGGAGACATCATTTGATACTGAGTGAACTTTTATTATATAATGATCATAAGGCTTTATAGTATTTGGGAAGTTAGAATAAGTTGAATCAGAGACATATGAAATGGGTTGAATATTTTCAGAGTTATACATTTGTGATAAAACATAAGAGTGGAGTCACTAACCAAGTTGCTGATGCATTGAGTAAAATAAGATCTTTGATGACCGAGATGAAAATTCAAGTTCTTGGTTTTAATGAGATGAAAGGTTTGTATGAAAATGACCCTAATTTTTCTTAGCCATGGAGAAAGTGCAAAGCACCTATTCAAGATCAACAAGATACTAAGTGGGATGAATATTTTATTCAGGAAGGTATGTTGTTCAAAGGTATTCAGTTGTGTATACCAAGAGGAGTAATGAGAACTAATTTGATAAAAGAAAAACATAGTAGTGGTTTGGCTAGACATTTTGGCATTGATAAAACTTGGAATTTTCTCAAGGAGAAGTACTTTTGGCCACAGTTGTATAAAGATGTTCAGAAATTTGTGAAAAGTTGTGGTATTTGTCAAGTTGCAAAAGGAGTAAGTCAGAATACTGGATTATATACACCAATTGGTGTACCTGAGTTACCTTGGATTGACATCAGTATGGATTTTGTTCTTGGCTTACTGAAGATAGTAAGAGGTAATGATTCAATATTTGTTGTTGTGGATATATTTTCTAAGATGACACATTTAATACCTTGTAGAAAGACATCAGATGTAGTACATGTAGCAGATCTTTTCTTTAAGGAAATTATCAGATTGCATGGGTTACCGAGGAGTATTATCTCTAACCGAGACAGTAAATTTGTTGGATACTTTTGGAAAACCCTTTGGAAGAAATTTGTCACTAAACTGAAGTATAGTTCTACATTTCACCCACAAACTGATGGACAGACTGAGGTTGTGAAAAAAAGTTTGGGAAATCTTTTAAGATGTTTAGTTGGAGATACACTGAGTAATTAGGATTCTGTATTGGTACAAGAAAAGTTTGTATACAATAATTTAGTGAATAGGAGTACTGGAAAGATACCATTTGAGATTGTGAATGGCACACAGCTGAGAGGAATATCTGATTTGAGAGACATTGCTGATGAAAACAAGAGAAGTGCTGAAGGAGTAGAGTTTTTTGAGTACATGAAAACATTGCATGAAGATGTGAAGAGAAAGCTAGAAGATAGTAATCAGAAATACAAAGATAGAGCTGATAGATCAAGGAGACATAAGACTTTTGATGTTGGTGATGAAGTAATGGTTCATTTGAAGAAAGGCCAATTTCCTATTGGAACATATTATATGGGAAGTTGAAGATGAAAAATTTTGGACCTTGCAAAATTTTGAGGAAATTTGACAGTGGAAATGCATATGAGATTGAGTTACCTGATGACATGGACATATCACCTATTTTCAACATTTTTGATTTATATGAGTATCATGAACTTGATGAAGAAATGACAGTACCAATAGAATATCCTAAGAAATAGAATGATGAAGTCAAACAGATTTTAAAGGAAAGAGTTGGCAAGAGCACAAGAAGAAAATAGTATATGGAATATCTGGTAAAGTGGAAAAATAGACCGATGGAAGATAGTTCATGGATTTCACAGTCTGAGTTGGATGCAGCTCAGACCAGACCTACCAAATGATTTAGAGAATCATTTCAAAATAACCCCAGGTGTTTGATGTAGGAGCATCTTGGGTCCTCAGCAATCCTGTGTCACCAAAAATAATTTGGATTTTGTTTGTGTTGCTCGATTTCTACTTTGACCAAGTTGGTTGGTAGTTGGTCAGTTTCCTTTGGTTACCGAGTGTGGTCAGTCATCTCCTAGGTGGTCAGTTATTTCACTGGTGCTCAGCATTGCTTGTCTATTGCTTGGTCATCCTTGTTTACCAAGTAGTTTATTTTGAGTTCTTGTTGGGTTGACTTGTGTATTTATATTAGATCATGGATTTAATGCTAGAATCCTTCATTGGGAAGTGTGTGGTCCCTGATCTTACCATTTCTTCCATTGATTTTGGATCTGAAGGCCAACTTAGCTCAATAGACTCTTGTATAAATATAGTTGTTTGGTTGTAGTTTAGAGGTAGTTCGATTGGAAGATAGAAGATAGTTTTAGAAAAGAGATTGTTGGCAGATCCTCACATGTTGAGGACTTCTATAATTTATTGTAATATATGGGCCTAACCAAGAAGGCCTTATAGCATGGCATATATTAATATATTTGATGAAAGTATATGATAGATCTAGCATTCTCTCTCCCATGGTTATTTGTTTGTTGCTTCTGTGTGCGTTGAGCAGGCTTGGATCATCAAGGTGTGCCATCCTTTGGCCCCTCTTGACCCCTACCTTGCATATCCAAGGGATGGTGGATCCAATTAAGGACAGTACAAAACCTTGCAGTCAACAGAATTACATAGCAAAATACTCAACAACACAACAGAATATAATTGTTTAACTCTGATTTTCATCCAATAAATCAGAGTTTACCTTAGAACTATACTTGGATCCAATAAATCATTATGAAGAATCTTACAATCATCATATTTGATAAATCATTTTGATCCAATAAAAGGTCATGTTAACTTTTTCATGTCCACAATAATGTCAATGTTGGACAATGGGAAGTCATCCTTAGGGCATGCCTTGTTTAGATCTCAGAAATCTGTGCAGACTCGGATAGACTTGTCATGTTTAGAAACTGGAACAATATTGGAAATCCATTCCACATAGTCAATTACTTTGATGAAACCAACTTTGAGAAGATTTTCTAATTCAACCTTGACTAAGAGTGCCACATGTAGATGCATCTTATGAAGCTTTTGTTTAACAGGCTTAACATTTGGTTCAATAGATAGGTGATGCATGATTAGATTAAGATCTAATCCAGGCATATCAAAATAGGTCCATGCAAAGTTGATTTTCTTGCTTCGAAAGAAATTGGTGAATTCTTCTTTCTCTTCTATAGATAAGGACTATGCCAAATGAATGATTTGAGGTGCAACTTCCATGCCCAAGTTCACAGGTTGAGTTGGCTCGATCAGTACTGATGATCTTTCTTGAAAATGACTTGGAAGCGTATCAAGTATCCCATCCTCGGGTGCCTCAGAGAGTTTTTCACCCTTAGATACATCTTTTATTCTTATTTTTTTGGCTCTGATACTGCCACAATGTGGTTTTCACCATTAGAGCACCTATTCTTTTTTCTTTTAATTTTATGACTGAGATACTTGATATCATCTTCAATCATGTTGACATTGTCTTCATTGGTGGAGGAAGTTACTAGTTTGATAGCGTTAAGGTAGCAAGTAAGAGCGTAATCATTCTGGAACATAAGGACTTCATTGGATGGAGAGGAGGGGTTCCATTCTATCAGCTCAGGATGATGGAGTGAAAGAGAAGTGACAAGTTCAAGTGTGTTCATGGTATAGTCATCAAAAGCATAGACAAGCAAGTTGAGACCTAAAGTAATCTCATCTAGAGATGTGTTTGAGTCCCTTTGATGCCTCATGTCAAAAGTAGGGGGTATGTTAACATCAGTATAATCACAATCATTTGTCCTAACACTAGACCCTTCACCTACTTTGAGAAGGTTTTTAAATGTGTGTACAGTGTCTACGTCTTTGTCAAAAGTTGTGTTGGATAGAGAATCAAAATCATACTCATGTGAGTTTTTAATACTTGATATGGGAACTCCATCAATGCTTGTTGTACCATCTGAGTCATTCTCATCTCTTGTAGCATTGATGGTTTGTTGAATTTGTTCATGTTTGAACCACTCTTGAAAAGGAGACGGCATGTACAATTCCCATTGATAGTTGGGATGAGAAGTTTGCATTTTCCTTAACCGCTCATATGTCAATGAAGTAACTAAGGCGATGTCATCAGAATCACTATCAGATTCTACCTTACTGACATGTGTCGTAGGATCATCTGGCTCTACAAAGAGCATGGCAAGATCTGGAGGAATGGGATAAGGAAAGGTATCCTCATCAGTGTTGTCCTCCTAGTTTTTAGCTAAAATGGTGCCCTTAGGTTCTGGCTGGTATTCTGGTTCTGGTACAAATTTTTTGATCCCTAAATGAAACCAGATCTTCTTGAAGCCTAGACCAGTGGTGTCTTTTGTCCTTCATCCTGTAGCTTCAATTGGTTTGAGTAATCCATTATTATTCACTTCTATAGGTCCATTCCCTTTGTAGTTGTAGGACTTCATGAGGTCGAAGCCTGTGCTATATCGTTCAGGTTCAATGTCAAGAGTTGGAGTGGCTTGTGCAGATGTGTTCTCTCCTTTGTAAATCTAGGCTACAATAGCTCTATTTTCATCCTTGTATTCTAGTGGCATGTTGGCCTGTACAAAGGTGCCATCATAGACTATTTGAGGGGAGATAGCAGAAGGTTTCTTTCTCTCAGAGGGATTTCTATAGGAATGTGGAGATAGAGGTAGATCTGTTAGTGACAATATAGGCTCCATCTGATACTCCCCCATGCCAAAATCCTTGAGTTTTAGAGTCTTTTCCATTTCTATTAGTTTGGCATTGAAACATTTAGTAGACTCTCTATTGGTTAGGATAAAACTGTCAGCAGATTGTGTGAGCATATTTCAAGAATATCTCATGTTGGTGAGTACAGTCACTTATGCTTCATGAAATGGGAACTTGATACACTGGTGATAGCTAGAAGGAACATCTTGCATCTTGTGGATCTATGGTCTTCCCAATAGTATATTGTATGCAAGGGGGATGTCCAGAACTTGACAGATGACATCCCTCTCAATAGGTCCAACTCAAATTGGCAACACCACTAGACCTTTGGACTTTCATTCCTCTTCATCATATGCCTTGATGGTGATATTTTTATGGGCATCTATGTCATCTTCACCATAGCCTAACTAGGTGAGAAATATAGCAGAGCATATGTTAAGGCCAGCACCATTATTAATGAGAACACGGTGGATACACTTTTGGACAATCATGACTTCAATATGTAGAGGGGCATTGTGTGGATGGCTTAGTGAATGATTGTCTTCCTTAGAGAAATATATATAATGGGGTGAGCTTAGGTGACCCACCATGGATTGAAATCGGTGCAGATCAAGATCCTTAGGGATGTTTGCCTCAGGGAGGGCTTTATCAAGAATCTACCTATGAGTAGATGAGATCTTCAACAACTCAAAGATAGTGATCTAAGCATTGGTACATTTTAATTGGTTTGAAATACTATAATTAGTAGCACTAGGCATGGGGACCAATTTTGAAGTCTTGTTGTCAGGGCCAATAGAAAGTTTATCTACATGTTGTTTCGGTGCTGATGTAGATGGCTCGGGGCCATTGAGAATGATCTTTGCACAAGATTGAGTAACAGTGTTCACACAAACCTGAGACTATTCTGGTTCGGAAGAATGAGACCCAGGGCCTCACAGCACAAACAAAATCTTAGGCCTAGGAGCATCCTCTCTTCCCTTGATAGTGATCACATCACAGTATTCGACATCGATAGGTTCAACCATATTAATAACATTGTCATTAGTATTGTACGTATAGTTGACCTTGTTGTTGCCATTCTTGGTCTTAGAGGATTCACCCTTCTCATGGAGAGGAAAGGGGTCTTTGAATGCTTGGTGATCAGAGTTCTTATTGTGACCACTCACAACAATATCACCACTCTCAATGAGGTCTTGGATCTTATGTCGAAGTTGATTGCAGCTGGAAGTTGTATGACCCTTGTTTTGAAGGTAATCATAGTATGTGGATTCATTCCACCAAGTGGGTCATGGTTGTGGATCATAAGGACACAAGTTATCTAGAGGTGTGAGTATCTAGTTCTACAAGAGAGTCATGTAAACCATGTCAAGAGGTTCTCCTAGGGGATTAAACTCATGCTTGGGTTGAGGTGCCCAAGGTTTGCTTCTAGAATACTTCAAAGGTGGTTGGGTGTCTACCGTAGCCTTCTTAGTGGTTTTGGTTGCCTACATACTAGAGGTAAGGTTGAAAATAGCCTTTGGAGGCTTTGGAGTTACGTTGTCAACAACTCCATCATTCACAACATCCCAATTTTTGTTGACAAACTTAGTTTTGTCCTTGCTTGAGGAGGACCCCTTTTTGTTATCTTTGTGTAGGGTCAGTTCTCCTTTCTTGACCATGAATGTCTCTATTCTCACAGGTTGCTTGATCATGTCATCAAAGGTCAAAGGACCTTGTAGCTATACCTGATACCCAAAATTAGGAAGGAGATTGTCTAGAAAGATGTCAAGCTTTTCAGACTCAGGGATTTTGTGAGAATATTTTCTATAGAGTTTTCTCCATCTCTGGAGAAATGGCAAGAAAGGTTCTCTGTGTCATTGTTTCAGATTGCAAAGATCATGGATATTCACCGAATGTTGGATATTGTGTGAATAGTGTTGGAGGAAAAAACTAGCAATCTCATCAAAAGACTTGATGCCAGTAGGTAGGCAAGAGAACCACTCCATAGCAGATCCACCCAAGATACGTGGGAAGAGATGCATAAGGTAAGTCTGGTTGTGTATGAACTTCATAGATAGAGCACCAAACTCTCTCAAGTGATCTTGAGGATCAAAGGTACCCAAATATTTTTCATATTTGGGAAGTTCTACTCCTTTGGGAAAAGGAGGCATGCAGAGACTCTTGTCAAATGGGAACGGACATATGCTCTCCAGTGTAAATTGGTTTGTTGGTTTGTCTTTGTTCTTCATGAGTTGACCGAGTTGGTCTTGCATGTCTTGAACTAATTTTTGCAATCTACTAGTCTATGTTTCCTCCTCTTTGACCACAAGAGTCTCAACCTTGTAGTTTGGAGGCAACTTGGCCCCTTGGTTGGCTAGTTTGAGAAAGTACTTCTCCTTCTTTTCTTTCATCAGGATTTCCATCATCTTACAAAGACCTTTGTTAGCCCGAGTGACCTCTACATCTTGTGGAGTTATCTCCTCCTCATCATTGCCAAGAACATAAAAAATGCTTTGAGATTGAAATCATTCTTGGTTATGTTGAAACTGATCATGAGATCCATTGTGCTCACATTCTTGGTTTTGATCTACCATCTTGCGAGTGTGCAAGCATGCAGCATAAAAAAACTTATTAGGGGGATGCATAGTATGCTGAGAGGGCATGGCCAAGGAGATCTTTTGTGCGTCAAGAGGGTCAGCTTCAAATGATAACCTATCAGAGATTGGGTGGTCTTGGAACAATGGATTATGGCCCCAACTAAGGTCCATAGGGAATGAATGTCAAATGTAGGGCCGAATAATAGGAGAGAGAGAGAGAGATTGAGATGACCCCTCTCTAGATGTAGCTGATGAAGAGGAACATGAAGATCCTCCACAACACTTAGATTATGTGATGGGTTGGGAACGACCTCTTCCTCAATTGTGAGGTCTACCTCTACCTCATCTAGCAATGTGTAAGGGGAATATGTTGCTGTAATACCCCAAAAATGGGCTATAAGTTCATTAATCTCCTATATCAACAATTCAAATGAAATCGACATCAAATTCCTAATCTAAGGCACATTTAAACATCATCGAATCATAATTGATTATTTTAAATTCTGCATCAAGGAATATTCCTAGCAATATTCCTAATTATCTTAATTATCTTTAATTTAATGATTATTTGGTGATAAATCACATTTATCCTAAGTTTGATTAATTGAATATTTTCATATTTAATTAATTAGATTTAATATCTTGCCACTTAATTGTGTAATTAAATTTAATTCTATCTATTATTAATTGTATTATTTAATTTTGACAATAAATCCAATATCCTATGAATAATTGATTAAATTCTTATTTAATTAATTAAAGCAAGTTGTCATTATTTAATAATATAGCTTTTAATAAAAGTTTGATAAAATAGTTAATTAACCCATAAATTAATTATTTTATTTCAAAAAGCAGTTAAGTTGAGAATAAATCACTTTATTTATTTATTAAATCATAATTATCCATGTGCACATTCAAGGACCAGTTAAACTCAAATTGGAAAATCAATGCAAGTTGTTAGCTTTTTGAAACTCAATATCTTTTTGAGTTTTAAAGTTGATCTAAACTTCTAATTCGAGTTGAATTGTGCTTTTGCATGATTTTTGTGACTTAATTATTTTTTATTTAAAAATAACTCAAAAATCAACCTGACTTATTTGAGTGATTTATGGCTTTTTCTCATGCACCTCCAAAGCCCTGGATTTCTATAAAACCAAGGCTTTAGCTCTTCATAATTCATCTCATAATTTTGCAAGCTTACTTTGCCAAAGTCGTCTACGAATTGCACAACTATTTTGAAGAATTGGAATTTGGAGAATCGAAGCTTATTGCGAATCAAGGCTATTGTGAGATCAATTTGTTTGTTTTACATTCATTTAGATTCTTTTTCATATCATTGTTAGATCATTTTAGCATATCAATTTCCATACTAGCATAGATTCATATCAGTTTTTCATTATTATTGAATAGAAAATATCAAAAATATAGATTACTTTGCATTCATATTTCATATCTAGATCAATTGCATTTAAATCCTTCATTTAGGTGTCATCTAGGTCACTGATCTTGATAACAATCTGAGAACATCAATCTCGTACCTACTAAAATGCAGTAAATCGCTTGGTTAAATTAGATTTCAATTTTGCATGATTTTGATTATAGTTAACCTCTAATGTTTTACTAAAGTGTTTTGTCTATAGATTAGGTACAATTTTCACACACACATTTTTGGCACCCACCATGGGGCAACCCACCTTTACATGCTAGTTTTGATTTTTTTGGGGAGCTAAAGCCCTAAAGTTCCAAAGATTTAATTTTATCTCTCAAACGGCTTGGATTTTTGCTCTGAAATATTTTTTACAAGTTGGACATATATCAGAGAAGCTACAGTAAAAAAATTTAGAATTTTCTAAGATGTTTTGAATTTTTAATAATTTTTTCTTGAAATTCTGGAAAAACCTAATATCTAACACAAATCAGCATATTTTTTAGAAATTTTTATATTTTCAGAAATCTCTTTAAATTATATAAGGGGTCCATTCTTTGTATTTTAAATTTGGATGCAATATAATAGCTCAAATAGTCAATTTACAAAAACTAGTCTGTTTTGATAAAACAGGTCTCTAGGGCACAAATGAATAGATTTTTCTAAAAATTTTACATTTTTGGAAAGCTCTCTATTTTTTAGTAGAGGTCTCTATTTTCTATTTTTGTGGCCAAAATCATAAAAGAAAAATCAGATCTTGTTGACTAGGTCAAATGCAGCAAAAAAAATAAAGTTTTGTGATGGGTATGCACTAATTTTTTTTACATGGTTCAATGAATGGTATGAGTTGTCATTTGGGTTAATTGCTGGTTATTATTGCTGATAATAATTGATTTTTAGAGCTAACCCTATGGTTTTCATAAGTTGAATATATTTTGCATATCTTGTTTGCTTGTTGGAGAGTTCGTCACTTGCTTGCATGGAAAAACTCAACAAGAATTGCTAAAAATCAAGTAAAATCTACTAAGCACGTTGCAAGGATCCCAGGTATTCTCCTTCATCTAATAACATTTTGATTTGGACTTAAAATAAATCTCTCATGTGTTTGGCTTGAGTGTTTTCTTTGCATGCTTTTCTTCAAATTTGCATAATTGATACTAGGTTGTGACCCCTTAAGGATTCATTAAGTAGTCTTAGATACTTGTGATTGATCTTGATTGCTATCTTGAGTTATTGGACTCACTAATCCATCGGCCCCTCATTCTACCCCGTGGTTGCAATCTCAATGACTTATTAGCGCTTCTAAGGATTAGAACGAATAAGTCACTTGATTGTTCATGCACAAGGTTTCTTTTGCCCTTGTTCATTGTTTTCAGACATGCTTGAAATCACTTGCTTGTTGTTTTGCATACTTATTTATCTATCTGGTTATTGAAAATGGACAAATCTGTTACAATCCTCAAATTTGGACATTGAAATTTGCAAACAATTCAAATCTGAAAACTCAAAATTTTGCAAAAATTGACATAAAATCCTTTCTAGAGTCAAAAGTCATACGAGTTTTTCCAAGTGTCATTTCATTACTGCCCATCTGTCGTATGATTGAGTACCTAGTGTCATATGAGTTTTCATGCCAACAAATTCAAAAAGTCAAATCCTACTAGCAACTATCGTGCGAGTTTTTCAATTGTCATACAAGTTTTGCAACTGTTGTTTCATAGCATACCCACTATCGTACGAGTTTGTAGAGTGTCATTTGGGAAATTTTTTTAAGTTGTCAAAAAATTGTCAAAATTGTTGGATACTTAGCCTTTTCAGCCTAATTCTAGAATCTGTCATACAAATCACTGTGTCAAGAACAGATCAGTAGCTATTGAGAATTAGTAAACATGTCTCAAAGAATCAGTACACATGAGAAAGAAACTCTAATCACCGCTATGATGAAGCAGCTGCAAGCTATGCAAGTCCAGCTTGACAAACTTGAGAAAGAAAAGGAACCTAAAGAGTTCTCCATGGAAACTCTATGCTCTTTTCCATTTGATAAAGACTTGTACATGTCACCATGCCCTCAAACAAAATGTGAGCAATGTGACAACCCTTATGATACCTCTTCCATAGAGAGTGACACATCAAGCTTTGGAGACTATGATGACTATGACGATAGACAATGTAATGATACCTATGACACCTCTGTTACTAAGAGTCCTCCTCGTTGTGTGTTCCTACTTACTACAAATGGGCCATCACATTGGATAGATCGTGATGGTGATCCATATGATTCTAATTTTGAAAGAGATTTTGATGGCTTTTGTGGACAATACCTTGATTATGATCCATCTACTACCGCTGAGGACTATAAAATGCATCGTGCTAGCTTGAAGCATCAATATTATAAGAATCCTTCTCCTAAAGACTCTCCTACTGAAAATAAAGATTATCTTCTCAAGCAAGGTCATGTTAATGTTCAACCTTTGTCTAGTGATGGTTCCCTTCCATCCCCTACTTCCTCCAATACCCGTACATTTCCTAAAGCTTCTGAGTCTTTCAAATCTTTCACAGAACCTTCATCTGACACAAGCCCTGATACTTTTCATGCGGTTCCCTATAGTTATCCTCTAGGGCTACCCCTTAAAGAAACTCAAGCTAACCTTCACTTGGCTACCAATACTTTCAATAATGCTAAACCTAAAGAGCCTAAGCCTTCATATGCTACAATGCCTACTTCAGTTGGTCTTTCACCATTTCTGCAACAGTCTTCCATACAATCCCAACATGCTTCATTTCCCTTAGAAGTGGATCCATGTCAAGAGGACTCTGAAAATGATGAAGAAAAGAACATAAAGAAAGATCAAGATCAAGAACCCTCCATGTCATCCAATCCTTTTCATGATGTCTCTTATCCGCTTCAAGGCTCTTTTGATCTTATACACCCTTTTTCATGCATTCCACCATGTCTTAAGTCTTCTCCTAAGCAAGATCAAGTTACTACTTACACCATTGAGCTTATTGACAATCAAAATAACCTTACTACACTTGCACTTTTCAAAGATGATACTTCCATTAAGGTTGTTAAAAATGGTGTTGTTACTTCCAATGTTAAGCCTATTGAAAATCAAGAGAAAAATTATGCACTTATGCTATCCAAAGATCCTTGTCAAGATAAAAGTCTTCCATCTTCTTGTTCTACCACTCCATGTTCATTTCCACTTTCTACTCTTCCTAAGTCTTTGCAAGCTTTGAAAAATCCTATCAAAGAAGGTGCTCATATTCAAGATGTCCATGATTCTATTGAAAATTCTAATGCTCACTCTAAAGATGCTGATATCCTTGGTTGTCATATAGATGCTGATGAACTTATTGATTATCCTTTTGCATCTTCCACGTCCATCCTTGGACCTCTTCCACCATCACAAAGGGCTTCACATCTACCTTCCATCTTGGGTCCTTATGTCACTTCACTTTCCCCTCCTAACTCTCCTAATTCACCATCCATCTTGGGTCCTTACATCCCTCCATCTCCCATCTTTCCTTAAGATCAAAATAGATGCATACCTTTGAATCCTTTTCATCCATCCACCCATCTAAACTAGTCATATCCTCCTTCTTCCACAAGTCCCAAGTCCTTTGGAAGTAACTTGAATGTTCAATACAAGAAAAAGAAGCAATACAAGAATCCATCAAAAAGAGAAGATCACTATGTCTCCTCTAATAGACATGGAAATGTAAAGTCAAACGAGATATCTAAGAAAACTACAAGACAAGTATGGGTTCCAAAATCCATCATTGAAGATATTCTCTCTAAATCATCAAAAGGAAATAAAAAGCCTAAGGCTTTATGGATTCCAAAGTCTCTCTTGAAAGAATCTAAAATTGAACAAAAAGTGAAGTTGACATTCAAGCTTCCAAAGGCTTTCGCTTCATCTCCTTCCAAAAATATTCTTCCATTCCATGCGCCTAAACCACAACCTCTACTATCCATTTGCCATATTCCTTCACATATTCCTTCATTCACATTTCCTCCATCCTCTTGCCACCCTCCAAGGTGTGTGTTGATGTTGATCTTGCCTTCCTTTCCATCTACCCTTTCACAGTCCTTCCATTCATTATCCTTCTACCTCCTATCCTTTTTCCTCATTTGTCTATTCCTCCTATCTTCCAACCTCACTTGCTTTACATAAAACTTTATCCTCCATTTTTCTCTTCCATCTCCCTTTCCCTATCAGCATCTTTGAGCATATCATTTTAATTCCTTGGCATATCATGGTTTATCCTTTCAAGGAGCACTATCTAAAAAGCTTGCCTTCTTCCAAAAATTCAAAAAGAAATGAAAAATAAAATAAAATTGAAAATGTGCCTTGGTGAAAACTTGGAAACAGGCACCTTGCTAGAAAAAGTAAAGAGAAATAAATTCATCTTATGGTGAAAACCACTCCCTTTTGGTGCCTTGGATAAGTACCATGATGAAAACCTAGCAATCAGGCATCATGCGTAGTTCTTCAACATATTTCATCCATTCCATCTTCTCTCTTTGATCTTGACAATGTTGATCTATACATGAACATTTGGCTATCTTGTGAGCTATCTTATGATGATCTTGCTTTCATTCCCTTCCTATTTAGCCTTCATGTCTATCTTCCTCCATTCATTATAGCCTTTCGCTATCCTTTTCCCCTTTGGTCTTGATCTAAGAAAGAAAAAGAATAAAACACAGTGCTATGAAGCCTCTTGACATGTCTACTCCTTTGGACTACATCCTATCCTTCTTTGGCATTACGCTTTTGTGACTTATCCTATGCTGGCCCTTTATTGCTTGTCCAAATGCGCTTTACATGAAAATTTTTCCCTAGCTTGGGTATTCTTGAGGATTTTTCCCTTGAGGATTTCTTCCCTTCATTCTCCTTCATTCTCCTGTCTTCCATCTCTTCCACCAGCTTGCCAATCCCTCTTTTTCTCCACCTTTCTAGACATTGGGACTCTTCAATATGATCTTGCTTGGGAGTTTGCAATGAAAAAAGATGCTATCAAGTATACCAAGTATCAGAACTAGTATCAGAACCAGTATCAAAATAGTATCAAAACTAGTATCAGAACAAGTATCAGAACCAGTATCGAAACCAGTATCAGAACAAGTATCAGAACAAGTATCAGAACTAGTATCAAAACTAGTATTAGAACCAATATCAGCACAAGTATCAGAACAAGCATCTCATGATCAATCTAGCTCTCTGGGCCTACAGAACAAGTATCAAAACACCCACAGGGGCTACACCTTTCACTTTAGTTTATGGGTCTGAAATGGTACTACCTATTGAGGTTGAAATCCCATCACTCAGAATTAGAATGCATGATCTAGTAACTGATGATGACTACAGAGTGTCTAGGTTACAAGAACTAGAACTACTAGATGAGCGTAGACAAGTAGCATATGATCATCTCAAAGTATATCAGAAGAGAATTTCTAGAGGCTACAACAAGAAAGTCAGACATAGAGAATTTTAGGTTGGCGATCTAGTCTTGAGAGAAAATCCTAAAAATCAATCCCATTGAGAACGCAAGGGGAAGTTTGAACCCAATTGGCTGGGTCCCTTTGTAATTACTGCTACTTTTGGCTCTGGTGCCTATCAACTCTCAATGACTAAAGGAGAACAGCTCTGAGAACCAATCAACGTTCTCCATCTGAAGAAATTCTATGCCTACGGCATTCAGTCTATGGTAAAATGTCCTGAAAAAATCTTGAAAATTGGAAAATGTCCTGAAAAAATAAACATCTTGGTGAAAACCTAGCAATAGGCGCCTTGATGATTCACAAAAAAAAAATCAAAAAATATAAAAAATTCAAAAAAATTGAAAAATGAAAAAAAAGAAAAAAAAAAGTGCCTTGGTGAAAACCTGGAAACAGGCGCCTTGGTAGCAAAAATAGAATCTCTGCCAAGATGGTGAAAACTCGGCAAACGGGTGCCACTTGTTTCAAAATGCTCCATCTATCAGTGCAATCTTGGTCTTTCCCAACTTTTAGTCTTGCTTTAGTTTGTACATATCTCCCAGTTTGTTTTTGCATTTCCAGTTTTCAATAAGTCGGTTTGTCCACCAATCTGCTCAAGTGTTTGTATCCTATCAATGTTCAAACTTGGGGGCAATCAATGTCATATCCTATGGCCTCCAGTATATCTTAGACATATCATATCCAGTCAGAGTCCTTTTGAAGCTTCATGTGAGTCAGTCAATCAGTCTTGTCTCCAGAAAAGATTTTGCATCTACAACAATGCAATCAAACATCAAACTGAAAACAATCTATGCTTTTTTTTACATGCTTTTATCTCCTTGTATGCTTACTAATTCGCATTGAGATTTTTGCATATTGTGTCCCTTCGAGCCCTTTGATGATGTCCTTTATAGGATTTAGCGAGTGATGACTGGGGGCATAATCTTTTCTTTTTCTTCTACTTGTATGTGAAAATCTAACAACTTTGGAAATTCTGGATTGAAATGGTGTCCGACTGTAAGAGCCTCTATCTCAAATTGGATGGCCATGCGTACCTCGACCATTGATACCTAGAAAATTCAAGGAAGTTTGATCTAACTATTGTCTTTTTGAGTGATTTCTTTCTCCTACTATGAAACACGATCTTACCTAAGGATGTGAATGATAAAGGGTCACTACAGGTAATTCACATTGGATTTAGAATGATCTCTTGGTTGTTTGATGTGTTTGTCAAGAAAGGCGTATTCAGGTCATCATGATGTTTATGTTTTGATGCTTATACAAATTGCTATATCAAAATGGATATGATATTCAGGTCATCTTGGCATTTGTGCCTTGGTGCTTATATCTAATCCGACATTCCGAAAACAAAATCAATATTCATATGTCCATGGTTGCCTAGCTAGTGGGTGTTGTATTGATTCTTGCGCATACAAATCGATATTCATATGTCTATGGTTTCATAGCTAGTGGGCATTGTATTGATTTATCTAGTTACTTAAAAGTTCAATGATGATAACAAATCGACACATGATCAGTGACTAGGTCCTAGGTCTTAGGTTGCATTTCATACTGCATGTCTCTTTGCATTTTGCATGTTGCATGATCTCACAATGGCTAAATGAACTTCAATGCTTAAACAATTCTCCACTCGCATCTTCAAATCTAACAAGAGTTGAATCTCACACGAAGGTTCCTCTAATGAAACAGCAAGTAGAATCCTTTTTCAGGATCAAAATTCAAATCTGAGATCATTCATATTATTAACTACTTGCATATTCGACCTTCGATCATCACAAAAATCCATAATTCAACTCAACTGATTATCTTACATCAAACTATCAAAATTTCAACTTGGTCAACCATGGTCAACTCATGGTTTAACTTAGTCAAACTTGGTCTTTTGGGACCTTTCAATGATGCAGAATGCATTCTTCAACATGTTTAACCACTTTTCTCAAATCGCTTGGTTAAATTAGATTTCAATTTTGTACGATTTTGATTATAGCTAACCTCTAATGTTTTACTGAAGTGTTGTGTCTACAGATCAGGTACAATTTTCACACACACAGTTGCTACTTCAAGTTGAAATAGTCATAGACAAATATTGTGAAGCAAGAAATTACTAGGACTTACACTTGGAACTTTGTCTCAAAGGAAGAAAAGAGAGACAAAGGTGAAATATACCTAGCACGAGTCATCGAGAGTAAGGCTAGAATAGTTGAGATATGCCTATCATGTCACAAGGTAAGATAACACAGTAGATCAAGTAGACAAAAGAGAGACAAGGTGAGTTCAAGATATCATCACATAGTTCTCAGCCTGAGACATCTAGTTTTAGACTATGTACAAGTAGGAAGACATGGAAGTAGACCCTAAATAGGAACTAGATCAGGCAAGAAATCAACCAGCAGACGAGAAATAGCTTGTTGTTTTGACAAACTATGGATAGTTTCACACAAGAAAGTGTAGTCCCTCGTGAAGATATGTCAAGCTCACATGAGGATATGCTAGGCTTGCATGGAAAAGTGTTGGATCAGACCAAAAGAAATGATAGAGGTCTCTGATAGGACTATAGAAAAACTTCACATGAGGATATGAAATCCTGTGCGAGAAAGTGCACAGAATGCTAAATTTTCACGTGAGAAAGTGCATTGAACCAGGTGACAAAGTACAAAATCAAATAGTTTGGATAAATTTTTGAGACAAAGTAAAGTTTTGAGACACAACATGGGTTGTTCTCTGATAGAATACTCAGTTCACAGACTATTTTAGGATAGTTTAGATCAGTAAACTCAGTTTTAAGGTTTCAAGCACTCATTGACAAGCATAGAGTTTGGGCTAGCAAGCAGTTTGTGGAACAATCAGTAGTCAAAAATAGTTCTACTGAGGACAAAGAAACTCAGAAGAATCATGGGAGTCTTGAAAATTTTTAATCATGTTCGATAGTTTAAGACTCAAAACAAAAACTTAGTTATCCCTACAAAGAAAATGTTAGAGAAGACAAAATTTGTGCCTCACAACTTATCTGCATGCATTCACCTTACACAGTCATGTCACCCCCTAGAGGGTGCCCGTGTTTTTGGTGTTTCCAAGGACTCAATAATATATGTTCAAAGGTTACCCTTGAAGTAGGGGCCAATGTCATATACCACCTTCAAATGTTCAGGTGCATGCCTATTGTGAGAATCTAGGGGAGAAATTCTTCCCCCCCCCCAATGCAAAGATTATGTCCCCTTTTAGAGATGAGCCAGGTAGGAAACTAACTAAGAGAGTGTTTAATATGCTTCCATTCACATTAATCTCTAATTCCCTCATAATAAAGGCTAGGGCCTCTTAGCCACACCAACACCTAAAAGTGTACACCTCCGCAAGCAGGGTTAGGAGCGGTGCCGCTCAATACAACAGACAGATCTTTCTCAAGATGTTCGACATCATGGATCAAGTGAAATAAATTAACATGGCTTTGGATTATTTCTCTCAACAAATAAAATTTATTATAGTAAGGTGGAATCATCGGCAAAAGGTGTGTACTCACTTGGGTCATTCCCGGAGGTTCAACTTCTAGTAGGCCCGCTAAAGGTGACTCAAACTTGGTTTGGAATCAAGGGTTTGAGTTTTTGGTTCTCTCAAAGAGAGAAGAGGATAATCCTCTACCTCTACACCTTACCCAAACACACCTTTATCACCAAGCTAACTCCTCTTTCAACAAATTCAAGAGCTTCTAGGTTTCTAGTTCTCTCAAAGAGAGAAGAGCATAATCCCCTAACTAATGAACGTGTCAATCAATTTTTTACCTTTCCTTTCTTCCCTAGGTATCTATCATGCTAGCAACATCTAGGTCTTGGATTGATCCATGGGCATCACTTCCATGTAATGAGGAGCATATTACCCTAATCTTCTATCAAGACCCTTAAGAAATTTTAACAAGGCCCTATTTAGACTATGTGAAGAAAGCATGAAAAAGACAGAATGTTTTGAGTGGGTTTTAGATTCTTTAACAAGCATCCTACAAAAAAATAGTCAGAAAGTGTGCATGGTCATATTTTTAGGAGCCTTTGACAAACATCCTACAGCCCACTATTAAGCTGTATCAGAAAATGGAAACCATAAAATCACAGCAAAATAGGGAATGTCAGAAAATAGAAAGCTGAAAGTATAGAATTGAAAAATTTTATGTCTCTGGTGTCAGGTTTCGCATGAGAAAATATCCATACTCATGCGAGAGAGTGTTGGTGTCACATGAGGAAGTACTAATACAAGCACAACTTCATGCGATATAGCAAAAATCTTCGTGTGAGATTTTGTACCAGAGACTTGCAGACAGTTTAAAAAATTCAACAGAAAATAAAAAGAGAATGAGGCCAGAAATAGATTATTCTGCCCCACAGTGGGCAACAGAAATGTGATAGCTAAATTTTGACCTCTAACTTAGCCATACACTTCAACATGGTCATTGTTCACCAAATATACACAAGAATGAATGTGGGATCATTCATCCTGCATGCTTGAATGATTTGACTTGTTGCCTCCTATCTAGGTAGGGTTCGGGATTGCTCTCGGAATCAAGAGTCTAGCAACCATAGACTAGCACTAGAATGAAGGATTTTAAGCTAACATGCAAGTAAAATTAAGCTAGAATGATATTGTAGGATTGATCTAGAAATTAAATATGAGCATTAATCTATGAACATTGAAAGAAAACTAGATTAAGAATGAAATGCATATTTAATCTAACCATGATATATTAATCTAGAAATGATTATTATAAATGGGTTTAGCTAAAGCTTGAATGCAAACAAGTTGAGATGATAATATGACAACACTTCGTTACTCAAAAGTTACATCCATAAGATTGAGAAATGAGAGTTCTTTTATAGAATCTTGGGTTCAATCGACGGTCAAGATTGAATCAGACGAACGGTGGAGATTGAAGGAGAGTTCAGTTCAGAATAGCAAGTTTCCTACAGAGAGGCAGTCAACTGTTTGTCTTTTGAGTGTGTAAAGAAGTTAACTGATTTGTTGCACTTTTGGATTCCAATTAACTCAAAGCTTCATTTTCTAAACTGAAGAGAGGATTTTTGGAGAGAATATTTGATTAAATAAATACAATATTGCCTCATAAATGAGTTTTCTCAATTATTTGAATATTAAATTCAATTATTGAAATGAGGATATTTATTTAAAAACCAAATATTATTTAATTCTTTTTTTATGTATTATAGCTAAAGAGGGTGGACTTAATTTAATTAAAGTGCTAGGACTTTGTAATTAAATCAATCAATCATAGGGTTTATTTAGCCAATTTTTAGTCAATATTTAGGAATTAAATATGATATGTGATTGATGTAGATTTAAGGTTTTCTACATTTGACACTAAGTCAAGTAGAGTCAATTAGAAGATAGAATTACCTAGTACAATAGGACTTTGATGATTCAGAGATTGATAGAATGAGACTAAATGTGACAAAATTGGTTAAGATACAAAGATGCCAATTTTGGGGTATTACAATGTCAAGATGGATATGCCTCTACAACAATATAGGGAAGCAGAAGAAAAGAAAAAGTCAAAAAAGAAATGATTCTCATTTATGCAACTTATTTGATAAGATTGATGTTTATGTCTTGATATTTTAATCTTATGTGTTAATGAATGTTATGATGTCTTAATGAATTCTAATTAGTCTTATGAATGCTAATGAATGTGTGTTAATGAATGCTAATTAATCTTATGTGTTAATGAATGTTGTGAAATTCATGAATGCTACATTTTATTAATAGATGAATGAATGAATTTTAGATGTTAATGGGGGATTTAGAGTGATGTTAATGAGACCAATAATGTTCATTTAAATATATTTTTCTTATGTTTTGGATTGTATGTGAATCCTTTTGTAAAGGATCAAAGCATTGTAACCCTTAATGGCATTTGGGGGATAAAGTGTACCTTGGGGGTCATTAGTGGATCCTAAGGTTGATGAAGGGTTTAATGACCTATAAATTTCCACAATGTTTTTAATGTCACCATTAGATCCTTTTAAAGTTTTCAAGAGCACTAAAAGTGGCTAAATGATGTAATTGCCTAAAATTGGCAAAATGGGCCTAAAAGTCTCATGTATGGGGTTTATGGGGTTTAAGAGTGATTTAAGGGTTTTGAGTGTTAGGATAGAGTCATAATATCCTTTTGAGAAGTTTAATATAATGCAAAAAGTTAAGGAGTGGTCAAATTGACAGCCATGTTGTCAACTAGACAACAATATTAAACAAAAACTAATTGCAAACAATAATAACTGACTGTAACCGGTTAAAGGAAGTTGCAAACTAGTTGGGAAATGGTATTTTGGTAGTGTAGGCATGATTTTGATAAAATGGGAGTGTAGGGGAGATATCATCACAAGTCCATTTGTTATGGGGTCTAGCTTGTATTAATGCTTGGTCAAATCTGTGTGTTTCTCACCTATGCATATACCTTCTTTGGTCAACTCTTATATGCATAGGTGAAGGTTGATCAACTCCAATCTCCTATTTGTATCTATATGTTATCAAAATAGTTCCATTGAGAATCTTGTCTACTTGAGACATTTCAATTGTTAAAGAAATTGGCATTTCAATTTTTATTCATTGGTTGTGTGATTAGAGAATACTTTGCATGATTGCATTCCCCAAATCATTACTAGCAAACTTTTGAGCATATCTAAATGGAATACTTTGTGTTTGACATACTTAAATGGAATACACCAAGAAGTACCAAATGATGAATGCTCAATTTTTGTAATGGAAAAGCATCAAAACTGTCCATTTCTAGAACTTGATTTTCTATAGTCTTAATGATTTTTCTATAGTCCTAATGATTTTGAACATTGTTGACAAAGTGTGTTTCTTTTTTTATTATTTGATTGATCCTCTCACCTTTCCTTTGTAAATTCCATTGTCCCAATCAAGTTTTGCAGTATTTGTATTTTCCATTAGAGCCACTTCATATGCACGGGTGATGAACATGCAAATTTTCCTAAGCACTACTGGGAGCTGACCCAACAACACATGTTCCTTTTTTGATTTCATATGTATGTGCTTGGTGAAATGATTTTGAACATTGCTAACAAAGCATGTTTCTTTTTTTGATTGTGGAGTTCCGCATTGTTTGTTGCTCTTGATAAATTAGGCCTTGAATTTGATTTTTTTTTCACTGTTATATTCTAGCTTGATATTTCATTCATTTTTCATATACATAGAGACCACACATGCTGATAAAAAAATAAGCTATTTGATTTAGGTCTATTTTTCATGATTGTAAATGGTCAATATTTTTTATGGCACTCCTTGGTGTATTCCATTTAAAAATAATTGTGTTTCTATGACTATGATAAATGTCCCTTTGTGTTGAGAAAATTAGAGTTGAGGTTAAATCAATTGGCAGAGATTCAACCTCAGACTCCTCAAATACAGATGAGAGAGGATGAGTTGAATCACTTGGTTCAAACTTATACAGTAAGTATTAATGTATCTTTTAATTATAACAAAAGTTCAATAATGGTTTTAGATGTTAAATATGACAATCTCTTGGTTTCAGGCAATGCAGAAGGAGGTTCCTAGTTCAATATGCAATCTCAATTCATATGCATTGGATATTAGGTGGATCTAAAAAATGCAACAATTTTGCATTTTTTATAGAGGTATTTAATTAGGTATTTTAAGTTATAGACCATCACGAACATTATAATTTTGACTCTTATAGGCGAGGGTAATGTCCTCAGCATGCAAGAAAATTAAGACTTTCAAAACATTCTTCTTGATGTGTCTTATGTGAGTGTTCAAACATTGCAATAAATTTCCAAAAATACATTCATAACATCCTTCGAAACATTCCAAAATATTTACAAAACTTTTCAAAAGTTCCCTAAACATTCATTGGCCACAAACACCTTGATTCAAAACCATTGTGAACATGAAA
The DNA here is from genome assembly GCA_027943335.1 of Chamaecyparis obtusa. NCBI lineage: Eukaryota > Viridiplantae > Streptophyta > Pinopsida > Cupressales > Cupressaceae > Chamaecyparis > Chamaecyparis obtusa. The sequence goes on along the minus strand of BSBK01005517.1, from coordinate 412,632 downwards.
TTTTAGAACATTTGCCTTGGATCCTTGTTGCATTTTTCACAATCCTAAGTTTCATTTTCATATCCTTTCAAAAGCCCTTCAAAATCCAAAAATATAGTTGCATTTTGCATAATCATTCCAAATCCTAAAAATCAAAAAAAAATTTACATTTGCATATCTTCCTAAGTTGCATTTTCACATCATTTCAAAAAATCTTTGCATACCTTAGGTTGCATTCCCAACTTTTCAAAACCCTAAAAATCAAAAAGAAAATTGTACTTGCATATCTTGCAATTAGGTCATCATGTCAATTAGACAACAAGGTTCCTATAAATTAAAAAAAATTATAGACCTATTAAAAAAATGTAAACGTGGTACATTTTTTCAACTCTTCATGTTAGCAATGCATATTCTACGTAGTTGCACGTGCATTCTCAATTCAGAGTGGGAAAATCTTATTTTGGATGCGAGGGAGAGAAGCCAAACACAAAGAACATGCACATAAACACGACAGCTGAGAAACATAAATGTAGATATCATGGTCACAATTTTTTGGAGACACAACATAATTGAATGGTATACCCAGACGATGCAACACAACCACTACTCCTTCGGTTCCAAGTTGACACTGCGGGATCCAAAAACCATAGATAGGGAATAAATTTAGAGAGCGGAGGAGGGTTGTAACAACCAAAATAATACAAGTTCCCTATATTATTTCAGTCATTATGGCCCTCCTCCTCCTCTCTCTAAATTTATTTCTTATCTATGGTTTTTGGATCCTACAGTGTCAACTTGGAACTAGAGGAGTAGTGGTTGCATTGCATTGTCTAGGTATACCACTCAATTATGTTGTGTCTCCAAACAATTGTTACCATGATGCCTACATTTATTTTTCTTATTTGTTGTGTCCCAAGACCCATTATGACCCTTTATGACCCTTTACGATCCCTAAGAATACATATTAGAGGTCTTAAAGTATCGTAAAGGGTCATAAGAGGCTCCTAGGAGGGGCCAGATGAGCTTCCACCTTCATGTGGTTGGCCCTATTAAGTAGAGAATGTTAAACTATTCTTGAAACAAAGAGAAGCTCAATATTTTAAGGTCTCGTTCCATGCATGACAAATATATGTTTTTTTAATATAGCATACCGTCGCAATTGTGATAATATTTAGAGAATGATCGACGCCAAAGAACTACACGCGATGTCTAGATTTTAGAAATATCTGACAGCTAGACATCACGTGTACAGCATATCCTTCACATACCCATCATAATTGTGACACTTATAATGTGTAACGATGACAGGTTAACCATCCTAGCTAGTGCATATTGCGATGCTACTGACCGTTGCAATTGCAATGGTATTCAAAGAATGTCTGATGCCAAAAGCACTACATGTGACATCTAGATGTCAAAAATATTTGACAACTAGATGTCGCATGTATAGCATATCCATCACATAGCTATCATAATTTTGATACCCATAATGTGTAATGATGGCATGTTAAGCATCGTAGCTAGTGCATATTACTACAGTCAATAACGGTGGACATCCCAATTGTCAATGATTCTGACAACAAAACTACAACACCGTAGTGTCAGAATTGTGACACATAGTCATCACAATTAGGACTCAAATGTACTAGTGACGCTTGGTTTCCTCCCCATGCTTACCACCAACAACATTAGATCTATGGTGGGACTATTATTTTATTCCTCCATTGGCCTTTTATTTTCCTATTCACATGTATTGTTACCAACTACATTGGTAATAACCACATTTAGTTGTGGAAATGTCTCTAAAAGGTCTAACACATGTATGGGTATGGTGTCTTGTAACATCCACCTCCTAATATTCCTTTTAAACTCCAACTATAGGGTATTTTTGGTAGCATCATGTCATTTCCTTCATTCCTTCTCCATTTCCCATTTGATATCGACCTTGACTTCCCTTAGTTGCTCCTTCATATGGGGATTAGGGTATGTTTCCTTCTTGTCCTACAACCTAGTGATTTCTAAAACCTCTTCATCTGGGTTTTTTATTTCCAGCACGTTCACCCCCTTTTTACTTTAGGTAGTTGGTGTCCTCATAGTTTCCTACACCACACCATTTGCACATTAAACTTCCAACCCCTTGCCTAGTCTAACAATCTTGTGAGAAGTGACCCCATTCATGACATATTTTGTATTGGATCATGGGTCACCCCTTCATGTAGCACTTGACTCAACTTCTAGGTGTATTATTTTTTCTATTAGTATTGCTAGTGATCCCTCATTGGTTGTTGTGATATCCACCCAATGAGGAATTAGAGTCTGTAGCTGGATTGCGTGGTGTGGTTGGTGGGATCTGTTGGTTCCTGAAAAGGATTTTACACTCAGAGAGATACCAATATACCTAAGACTAATTTTGAGGAGGGGTTAGTTCCAAATGTGGGGAAATTTGTAGGCAACTAGACCAACTATAGGGACAAGACTTCCCTATGCACTTCTGGCTCTACAGAACCAAGGTAGGTGCACCTAATCTAGTGAATAAAATACTTCTTACAATACCAAGACTAGATTCAACAAAGCAGATAGCAAGAAAGTACTAAATGATAACCAGTCATTCATTGACTCTCCATTGCTATGAAGTAATTGATGCCCATAACCACAAAATTAAAAGGATTTAAATGGATTTTGATTTTATTTTACAGAAAATAACAAATACCAACCAAACATATATCAGCATAGAACATACTTGTTTCAGATCAGTGCCTTATCCATTGGAAAAATCATCTAATGCACTGTAGAATATAGAGACTGACTACTGTATTTCATGAAAGATCCAAGCCATGAACACAAATAACCAAAACCATACTACTTACAGAAATCCCTATGCAAACCAATGAATATGTGCTTCATCTAGAGCATCATTTAATTTGATTATAATCCAGAACTAAATACTGACAACACATGCATAGATAAACTCCATACAATGAATCAGAAGACTCAAAACCCATAAAACTTGACACAAATAGAGAGAAATGGAACTGGAAACTTGCATTAAGTATGAGGATCTAAGCCTCTGTATACACCTTTCTTTAAGATCCAAAGCCATTGAGACAATATGCAAAAGATCTGCAACTTTCTACTCTATTTTGATACATATTGGAAAAAAACATGCCATGTTCCCTCACTGAAGGTTCAGGATATATCCTTTTGAACCAAAATTCTAGTAGCCATTCTAAATGATCTTGGAAATCCTTATAAAGGATTGCAACAAGCTTAGGATCATTTAGGGCACAATTAGGGAAATATTGTCAACCCTAAGACCATCCAAAATATCAGAAATAAATATGATATTATTTACATTTAAAAACACATCTCTGCAAAATATCTTCATCCTCTCCAAAATCTAATTTCAAAATACAAAATCCATTACTGCTCTCACCTACTTCAACAAATCTGATTTCTTTCACCACCATTGAATTCCTCATCTCCTGTCATTTCCAATGATATATTATACTCCTATGTTCTGATAAAAATTGAGTTTCTAGATCGAAATTCTATGAGCAACTACAGTCTTTTAAATTTTCAAATTTCTCTCTATACTCTAAACTATGACATCTTTTCAAATTTCTACACAGACTTTTTAAATCTCTAATGTGGGCCCCATATGCCACATGGCATCACCCCATAGGTTTATCAGTCCACCTCATTATTCTGCTAGAATTGTCTACATCATCACCTCTCCACGATCACTAGCACCACATCACCATCCTCGCCACATGTCAACCTCTGGTTCATTGTCTCCTCCTACTGGGCACCAACCTGTAACTTCATCTACCACCTCATCACCTGACATGTGTCGGCCAATCACAATGTCACGATGGTAATCTTTGAGTAGCTTTATATTTAATACTTTGCATTGGTCATCGATCTCAGCACGTGTCTCAAGGCACCTGGCTTCACCTATTTACCTCATCATGGACACATGTCACTCAGTCACAATGTCATGATGATAACCTCTAGGCATCTTCCTCATTATAGGATCACGCCCACCGTCGATCTTGGGTGCGCATCTCGATACATCTGACCTACATTATCACATGGTGTCAAAAATACCTTTCCTTTCTTGTGGAACCCACTACCACATCACCTCTAGCTCATCTACCACCTCACCACCTTGATTCATGTGCATGCATGAGGGAGCACTATCTGGGTGTCCACACTTGGACACCTTATAACTGTGCATTATGGTATTTGACTAGCTTGTTATCCACCTCCATCGGCAATGTGGGATAAATCCCATTCAGTTTATAATAGTTCTCCATTTAAAAATTACCTTAATGTGCACACCCAACTGGCAAGCACTAACTGGCCCCATCGGAAGGCCTCCATTCCCTCCTTCTTACTTCTCTTTACTACTTACAAGGGCACCATTTCTTTTAAAAATATTTCACGCACCACACAAAGTGAATGTGGGATATTTTACACATAATGCAATGCCCTTTGTCATTCTTCTACTAACGCACAATGTCTGGTGTGCACAACAACCTTTTGTTCTTCCTTTTTGGGCATGCAAGTAGCACCCTTGGCATCTGACAACACCCCCCAAAGAAGCTCATGACATGCAAAGGAGTGCATGGAATGCAAAGGAGGGCATGCACCAACATGTTTGTGCACTCACCCAGCACCTTAGAAAGGTGGGTGCACCCATGAGAGGAATGCACATCCTCAATGAGGTGCGCACAACACCCAAAGGGTGTGCACATCTCCCTTAGAAGTGTGTGCACAAAACTTCTAAAAGTGTGTGCACAACACTTCCAATGTGTGCACACAGCCCTTTCAAATATGTACACTGCTTATAAGGAAGGTGTGTGCATGTGCAACAAAAAAAAAATCTTAGATACAAGTGCGCCCTGCACTTCAATGGAAAGAAGAAACATGCACAATGCTAGAGAAACATGGGTAGCACCCGCACATGGTAAAGGTAAATGAAGGCATACTTGGCAATAATGGATATATGCACACACCAGGTAGAAAGAAGAACACACCAGTAGTACAAAAATAGGATGGCATGCTTGGGCATAGCGACAAAATGAAGACAACAAAGCTCTCTTTAAAATAATGAGGCAAGTTGGGCCACAAGTGGGTCCGACTAAAAAAAAATTGATTTGAAACAATTAAACCTTAAATATGATCAGAATGGCCAGCTTCTGCAACTGGAAATGACTCAAACAAAGCCGAACATTTTTAAAAAACTTGATTTTCAACAATAATTGCCAAGTCACCAAATTTGAATAAACTGCCTCCAGGAATGCCATTGAAAAACTAATCAAAACCTATCCTCGGATGTTGTTACTTGGTGAACACAAACTTATTAGTATAGAGAATCACCTAATATTATGGCCTTGTGACATGTCGAACATGAACTTAGTAGTATAGAGAATCATGAACATTTGAACCTTGTGACATGCCACCAATTTTTATGGAAAATTATACATACATCAATGTTATTTGGAAAGGATCCATTTATATTGGGGAGGGAACCTTCAATGATATATTGTGTGTACCTCACTTAACCAATAATCTTCTTTCCATCTATCAAATCACTCATGGTGCAACAAGGAAGACAATGGAGTTTACTCCTGATTTATTTATCATTAGAGACTGAGAGAGTGGAGCTATCATTTCTATCGGGCTGGTGGATCATGCCTCTTTGTGGTACTCCTTTTCATACTTTTTTCCTATTGATTACTATGATTCTTCAGATTATTATCATACTTCTAGTGTGGAGAGTTATCTTTAGGATATTTTTGGTTTCTTGAACTTGGGTATACTCATATGTGATCTAGTTCTTGAGTCTTCCATTTGATATTTTCCTATTGAGATCACATCTATTATTTATCTTGATGATGCTTGTGTTGCAAAAATTTTGTCTTCTTGTGATTTTCTGTAGTAGGATATAAATTATCTTCTAGACATATTTTCTTGGGATAAATACTTGATAAACATTGCAGGTTTGTTTGTGGAGTCCTATCTTTCATATTTTTGAGACACCATTGGTAATATTCATCTTCTCTTTGATGGAGATGGTCCTTCTTTAGTTGTTGTGAGGGAACACCTTGACCCTCTTCTTCATTCTCTATGATATCATCCTTCATATTTTGATACAAGTGTGGATATGGTGGACTATAATTTATAGGAGTTTTCTTTATCTCAAAAGGAGATAACTCAGTCTTTGGATATTGTTCTACATTCATCTCCTAATTTTCCTTTTTCAACAATGTGGCCTATTACACCCAATTTGGAGGAGGCAAATTTTGATATTGACATGAGGACACTTAAGTATTTTTTAGAGACCCCATATATCTTGAAGTTTCTTCCTACATATTTATTTTAGGATTGAGGAGAATTCATTCATACAAATTTGGCTTTGTTTCTTCTTAAGGGGAGGGATATTTTTCAATAATTTTGGAGCATCTTCTACGTCCATTTTGGAGGATTTACCATTCATGTACATTTTACATTCACTAGGAACTACTTGGTATCTCTTCTTCTCTCTTATAAAGGGCACTTTTTCCTCATATGAGGTTTTATCCTTCTCATTCTTCTTTAAGGGTTATTTTTTATTTCCATCTCTCTTTTGGGGAGGATTTTTGTCCCACTACGTTTTCTCCTTTTCACCGTTTATGAGAGATCACATTTTATTGATCTCTAAGAGGCTCACACCTAAATAAGGGATGTTGAGAAGCTTCATAGGAGTTAGATAAATTTTACCTTATTGAATAACCTCCAAGAATTTATATGATGTTTCTTCATACTGGTGTGTTTGGGAAAAGAGAAAGGAAGAGAAAACACAAAAACTAAGGTGATGCACCAAAGTTTTAAAACCCTTTAATCTCCATTCAAAAATAATAAGAACAAGTAACCCCAAAAGAATGATAAAAAAACACCATAGATTCTTCATTATTAGAAAGAGAATAGAATGTTAAAGTCAAATTGGTATATTGCACAATATTTAGATCTTCTCGTGAAAATCATTCATTAAGGCTCGTAGGAATTGTTCCTATTATCTCTCTAAACAATCATTCAATGAGAATTTTGTTCACTGAATAGCATAGTATATCCCCAAATCAAAAACATTATAGATTACTGAAGGATTATAAACATGACTCCAAGACCTCCACATTCATTGTTAAAATTATAAAATTCAAAAACAATAACATATAATAGCTACGTTCATCGAAAATTGACACAGAGCTTTAAAATCATCCACAAATAGGAGTAAACACACAACAAAGAAAAAGTAGGCACAATCTAATATATATTATTCTATTGATTAAGTGAAAAATAAAAGGCTAAGGTCTAAGAAAAGAGACTATAACAATCTCTAAGTGTTCTTCTAAGGTTGGTGAACAAAATTCCAAAATTCTCCTACCTTCTTTTACAATGTGCCCACAAGCTTACATATATGATTTCCTTAAACTGAACCTCAAAAATGCAACCAAAAAGAGTCTCTAAATTTTTTCCATGTGGAAGCATCATAATGGTAGTCATTACAACTATCTTGACATAATAATTTCTGCATCATTACTCTCTTTCCTCACACACAACATTGGCACCACTTGTGCCTTTTTCAACTTCCTCACTATCATGAGAGAATAAATTTTTAGCCCCACTCACAATGATCAATCCTTTTTGATGCATGCATGGTTGTATTTTTTAATAAAATTTACCCCAAGGTGCTCCATTATATTTTGGTACTATTCCTTGAAGGATGTGTTCCCCGCGAGTTCAGTGACTAGCTCAATTGTAGACTAGACATGTATTACAATGGTAGGATTTCTTTAGAATTTTTCTTCCTTTCAATCTTCATAACTTGTGTGGTTCTAACACATAACACTCTTTGTAGTGAGTGCACTTCAAAAGTGAAAGAATTTGAACAAAAAGATCTCATGGATCTGGTAGAAACCATGTTATTTTGGCATTCAGTTGCCCCAACTCTGTGGGGTCATAAAAAATTTCTCATTGCTCAAAATTTTGACCAACATACACCATTGGAAAAGTCTCAGGTGATCTAATTTCAGTCCCTTAATTCCATGACATCAAAAAATTGTATTAAGAGATAGATGATAGTTTCAACCTCAAATTATGCTCCAAATTCCTCTGCAAATGCACATTTTTTAAGCATAGAAAAGTACTAAAAAATAGGATTTTTAATTTTCTCAACTCTACTCAATTCATCACTTTTGTACTACCTCCAATTACCTTCAAAATTCTCTGGATAAAGACTATGGTAGATCACATCTACACATTGCATTGTAAATGGGTACCTAACATGGCATAGTATCTAGGACCCATCTTACATTATTATCTTTTGTACATTCTACATAAGTTGCACTTAATGGGGTGTTGGTATAATTTAGGTATTTTAAATTGGTTAATTCTCACCTAGGTACTAATTACACTTTACTTAAGCTTACTTAGGCACCACATAGATATTTTAGGAGAATTTTAACTTTATATGGACTTATCATGCTACTATTTTATCATATCCACTTATAGTTGATGGACTTTTCTACCTTAGGTGGTCGATCCACCTTTTTTGGTCTTATCACATTATCTCCCTCCACCTTTGTTGCATGTACTTTGTTAAACATTGGAGGATGATCCACCTCTATTGGATATGTGATTCCCTCTTGGGTGTATGATAAGTTATCTCTTGATTATCATGTAATGAGATGACAACACTTGGCATTGTCTCATTCACTTATTTCTACTCACCTTGGATATATAACCAAGGGCTCTCCTATTTACTATCATCTATTATATTGATTTGTATTTCATTCTTGGTGAGAATTCAATTTATTCTTATGATATTCTTTCTCTTTTGTTTTTGTTCTTTCTATTTGGATTCTACATCTTGGGTGGCTGATGCAGGAGCATCTCGGGTCCTTGGCAATCCTGTGTCACCAAAAACATTTTGGAGTTTGTCTGTGTTGCTCGGTTCCTTCTTTGACCAAGTTGGTCAGTAGTTGTTTAGTTTCCTTTGGTTACCAAGTTTGGTCAGTCATTTCCTGGGTGGTCGATTATTTCACTGGCGCTCAGCGTTGCCTATCTATTGCTCGGTCATCCTTGCTCACAGATGGGTTTAGTTTTGTTTTATGTTGAGGCTGACTTGTGCACTTATATTGGATCATGGATTTAATGTCTATATCCATCATTGGGAAGTGTGTGGTCCTAGATCTGACCGTTACTTCCATTAATTATGGATTTGAAGGCCAACTCAGTTTAGTATCCTCTTGTATAAATGTAGTTGTTTGGTTGTAGTTTAGGGACAGAGTTTTTGGGATAGAAGATAGTAGACATTAGATTGAAAATTTGTAACAGATCCTCACATGTTGGAGGACTTATGAGATTCATTGTAATATTAGGTCATAATCAGGAATGCCTTACATCCTAGCATGTATGATCCAATTGATGAAAATATATGAAGGATTTGGGTATTCTCTCTCTCACTGTTGTGTCTATTTGTTTCCATATGTGTTGAGAATGCTTGGATCATCAGGGTGTGCCATCCTTTGGCCCCTCTTGACCTCTTCCTTGCGTCAGGTGGTATCAGAGCTAGGTTAGATCTTGATCTAGGTTTGCACTAGGTTTGTAGGTTCCTCTTGAAGCCCTAGTTGAATTATTGTAGGGTGGCAGATTGTGATCTAAACTGCAATTGCAGAGGGTTGTCAAGATGGTTCGTGGGAGGTGAGATGTAGATCCAGGATTCATAGATATGCTAAGACAAATTGCTGCTAGATTAGAAGTAGTGGAAATAGCCCAAAGAAGAGGTAGACATCTTGAGGATGTTAGTGATGATGAAGTTGAAGAAGAATAGGCGAATGGAGAACCTGCACCTGTTATGGATCAAGGTGAAGAAATATTTTTGAAGGCTTTGACAAATTTGAAGTCAACACCACATTTCAATCCTCCTGAATATGCTGGAAAGTTGGATTCTGATGAATTGGTGGACTAGATCATTGAGATGGAAAAGTATTTTGAATATGAAAACATTCCAGAAGATAAGAAGGTGAAGATTGCAAGTACAAAATTGAAAATCCATGCATCCTTATGGTGGGAACATCTACAATTGGATAGAAAAAGGAAAGGCAAAGACAAAATCAAGGTATGGAGTAAGATGGTCAATAAATTGAAAGGAAAGTTCTTACCCTTTGATTATCAAATTAACCTAGTTTAGTGAATGCAAAGTCTAAGATAGAAGGATAGCTCGGTAAAAGAGTATACTGAGGAATTCTATAGATTGGATATCAAATCTGGACATGATGAAGATGATGTGGAAAGAATTGGTAGATACCTAAATGGTTTGAGAGTTTCCATCCAAGAAGAAATTAGTATGGTCAAGTTGGAGAACATTGAAGAAGCTTATCAATTTTCTTTGAAAGCCGAGGAGAAACTGAACAAGAGGCATGATTAGAGATAGGGAGGAAGAGGTGGTAGATTCCCTAGAGGAAGAGGTAGATCTAATGGTGAAAATTGTAGATCTGAACTAGAAAAGACAAATCTCAACAAAGGCAAGACAAAGTGAAAAGGTAAAAGTTCATCCAGAGGTAGAGGCAGTAACTACCGAGGTGGTTATAGTAGAGGAAGTTTTTGAGGAACTTGCTACAATTATGGAGAAGAAGGATATAGGTCATTTGAATGTACACAAGCAAGTAAGAAGGCAAGTAGCAATAGAAATACTTTGGTGCAAGATGAGCCACTAAATGAACCTGATGGTAACGAGAGCATTGTGGAATGAAAGTAAGAAGGAAGATCCAATAAGGAAAAGTTTGTTCAAGACTAGATGTAGAGTTTCTGATAAAGTATGGAAGGTAATCATTGACAGTGGTAGCTCGGAGAACCTGGCATCTGCAGAGATGGTCAAAAAATTGCAGTTGGAAAGGTTGGAACATCTGAAGCCCTTTCAGATTTCATGGATCAAAGATGAACATACACTCTTGGTAAGTGAACAATGTTATGTGAATTTGAAGATTGGAAAATACTATGATAAGGTGTTGTGTGATATCATGCCTATGGATTGTTGTCATATTTTGTTGGGTAGACCTTGGCAATATGATAGGCATGCTATATATGATGGGAGGTTGCATAAGTATACTATTGTGCCTAATGGAAAGAAACAAATGTTGTTACCATTGATGGAAGAACCTGTTAGTAATGTTTGCACATTTGTGAAAGTTTTCTTGATGGAAGGAAGAAAGTTTTTTAAATCTTTGTAGAGGAATGATGTATGTTTTTCTATAATTCCTAACAAGCCAAGCAATAAAATAGAAGATAATGTACCTGAGGAGATTGGTAAGTTACTCACCAAGTATAGTGAAATCATTTTTGATAATTTACATGATGGTTTTCCACCAAAAGAAGCATTGATCATTGTATGGATCTAATCCCTGGAGCTAGTTTCCCAAATAAGGCACCTCATCGATTAACACCTACCGAGAATCAAGAATTGAACTGATAGATTCAAGAGATGTTGGAGAAAGGTTTGATCAAATAAATTTTGAGTCCTTATGTAGTACCTATTGTATTGGCACCTAAGAAGAATGGCAAATGGAGAATATGTACTGATTCCAGAGAAATCAATAAGATAACAGTAAAGTATAGGTTTTCTATACCGAGAATGGATGACATAATGGATAGTTTGACTGGAGTAAAGTATTTCACAAAGATTAATTTGAAAAGTGGATATCATCAGATCAAAATTAGAGAAGGTGATGAATGGAAGACTACTTTCAAGATGAAAGAAGGTTTGTATGAGTGGTTGGTTATGCCTTTTGGTTTAACTAATGCACTGAGTACTTTTATGAGGCTGATGAATGAAGTTTTGAAGAAATTCTTGGGTAAAGTTGTGATTGTGTATCTTGATGACATTCTAATATTTAGTAAGACCAAAGAAGAACATTTGTTGCATGTTAGACAAGTTTTGCAAAGATTGAAAGAGGAAAAGTTGCTAATAAATATGAAAAAGTGTTCATTCGTGAAAGAAGAGATTGTGTATTTGGGATTTTTTATTTCATCTGATGGTTTGAAGATGGATCCTAAGATGGTTGAAGATATTTTGAATTGGCCTACACCTGTGAATGCTAGTGAGGTAAGATCATTTCATGGTTTGGCAAGTTTTTACCAAAAGTTCATAAGGAAATTCAGTTCAATTTGTAATGCTATGACTGAGACTATGAGAGGAGATAAAAGGGAATTCAAGTGGGCACATGGAGCTGATAAAATTTTCAAGAATCTGAAGCAGGAGGTTGTTGAATTACCTATTTTGGCATTACCTGATTTCAGTAAATTATTTCAAGTAGAATGTGATGCAAGTGGAAGTGCAATTGGAGCTATGTTGAGTCAAGAAGGTAAACCTGTTGCTTTCTTTAGTGAAAATTTGAATGATGCTAAAAGGAAATATTCTATGTATGATCAAGAATTCTATGCTATTGTTCAAGCACTAAAGAAATGGAGACATTATTTAATACTGAGTGAATTTGTATTGTATATTGATCATAAGGCTTTATAGTATTTGGGTAGTCAGAATAAGTTGAATCAGAGACATATGAAGTGGACTGAGTATTTGCAGAGTTATACATTTGTGATAAAGCATAAGAGTAGAGTCACTAATCAAGTTGTTGATGCATTAAGCAGAAGAAGATCTTTGATGACCGAGATGAAAATTGTAGTTCTTGGTTTTGATGAGATGAAAGGTTTGTATGAAAATGACCCTAATTTTTCTGAGCCATGGAGGAAGTGCAGAGCACCTATTCAAGATCAACAAGATACTAAATGGGATGAATATTTTATTCAGGAAGGTATGTTGTTCAAAGATATTCAGTTGTGTATACCAAAAGGAGTAATGTGAACTAATTTGATAAAAGAGAAACATAGTAGTGGTTTGGCTAGACATTTTGGCATTGATAAAACATGGAATTTTCTTAAGGAGAAGTACTTTTAGCCGCAGTTGTACAAAGATGTTCAAAAATTTGTGAAAAGTTATGGAATTTGTCAAGTTGCAAAAGGAGTAAGTCAGAATACTGGACTGTATGTGCTGATTGTTGTACTTGAGAAACCTTGGATTGACATTAGTATGGACTTTGTTCTTGGCTTACCGAAGACAGTAAGAGGTAATGATTCTATATTTGTTGTTGTGGATAGATTTTCTAAGATGGCACATTTTATACCTTGTAGAAAGACATCAAATGCAATACATGTAGTAGATCTTTTCTTTAAGGACATTTTCAGATTGCATGGATTACCGAGGAGTATTATCTCTGAGCGAGACAATAAATTTGTTGGATACTTTTGGAAGACCCTTTGGAAGAAATTTGGCACTAAGTTGAAATATAGTTCTAAATTTCACCCACAAACCAATCGATAGACTGAAGTTGTGAATAGAAGTTTGGGAAATCTTTTGAGATGTTTAGTTGGAGACACACCAAGCAATTGGGATTCTGTGTTGGCACAAGCAGAGTTTGCATACAATAACTCAATGAATAGGAGTATTGGAAAGACACCATTTGAGATTGTGAATGGAATACAATCGAGAGGAATATCTGATTTGAGAAACATTAATGATGAACATAAGAGAAGTGTTGAAGGAGTGAAGTTTGCTGAGTACATAATGACATTGCATGAAGAAGTGAAGATGAAGCTAGAAGATATTAATCAGAAATATAAAGACAGAGCTGATAGATCAAGAAAACATAAGAATTTTTAGATGAAGGGATGGTTCATTTGAAGAAAGGCTAGTTTCATGTTGGCACATATGGAAAGTTGAAGATGAAGAAGTTTGGACCTTGCAAGATTTTGAGGAAATTTGATAGTGGAAATGCATATGAGATTGAGTTACTTGATGACATGGATATATCACCAATTTTTAACATTGCTTATTTGTATGAGTATCATGAACCTGATGAAGAAATGACAGTACCAATAGAATATCCTAAGAAATAGAATGAAGAAGTTGAACAGATTCTGAATCAAAGAATTGGCAAGAGCACAAGAGGAAAATAGTATATGGAATATCTAGTAAAGTGGAAAAATAGACCAATGGAAGATAGTTCATGGATTTCACAGTCTAAGTTGGAAACAACTCGGATCAAACCTACCAAATGATTTGGAGAATCATTTCAAAAATAACCCTAGGTGTCTAATGCAGGAGCATCTTGGGTCCTTGGCAATCTTTTGTCACCAAAAACATTTTGGAGTTTGTCTATGTTGCTCAGTTCCTTCTTTGACTGAGTTGGTCGGTAGTTGTTTGGTTTCCTTTGGTTACCAAGTTTGGTCAGTCATTTCCTAGGTGGTCAGTTGTTTCACTGGTGCTTGGTGTTGCCTGACTACTGCTCGGTCATCCTTGCTCACCAACGGGTTTATTTTTGTTTTATGTTGAGGCCAACTTGTGCATTTATATTGGATCACAAATTTAATGTTTGTATCCATCATTGGGAAGCATGTGGTCCTAGATCTAACCATTACTTCCATTAATTATGGATCTAAAGGCCGACTTAGTTCGGTATCCTCTTGTATAAATATAGTTGTTTGGTTGTAGTTTAGGGACAGAGTTTTTGGGATAGAAGATAGTAGACATTAGATTGAAAATTTGTAATAGATCCTCACATGTTGGAGGACTTATGAGATTCATTGTAATATCAGGTTGTAATCGGGATGGCCTTATAGCCCGGCATGTATGATCTAATTGATGAAAATATATGAAGGATTTGGGCATTCTCTCTCTCACTGTTGTGTCTATTTGCTTCCGCATGTGTTGAGCAGGCTTGGATCATCAGGGTGTGCCATCCTTTGGCCCCTCTTGACCTCTGCCTTGCATCAATGGCTACCTTCATAGACAAATCCTACATAAATCAATCAAATAATTACTCAGAATCTACATGGAAGAAAATAGACAACATACTCATCAAAATGTGACACAAGATATATCCTATGAAAACCCTCACGAGGAAAATGTTCATCCTCTAAAATTATCCATCATCCATGTATTATATTTAGTAATACAACATTACAGTACATTCATGAAAGCCTTCAAAATCCCAACCATCAACATGCACTCCATGTGAACAAACATGTAACTGCAAATCCTATGCCATGCTTCCAACCTCTACATATGTTTACCTAGATAACCTAAACAACTACCCTTGTTTATAGAAATAAGCTCCCATAAAACCACCTAGTATAATGATATAAACCAAGTGCTAAAACCATATGCTATCTAACCCTTGACACCACATCTAATATTAGATATTTTATTACTCTAGTTTCACCATTATTAAATAATTATAATAGAATGTTACAATACAACATAAAGAGACCCCAAAAATATTCTAAGGGAATCTGTGCATGTTTCACATCCAAGTGCTCCTAGTTGAAACATAAATAATAAATAAAATATTACAGTTATAAACATTACTATGTAAGGTATACAAAACCTATTTTTCCAATATTCTCCCACATTTTGTATGCATTTCATAAAAGAGCAATATGTAACCAAAAGTAAAAATAAGGGAAAAATCCCTCTAGCCACATATACCATCATGAATCAAAGGGGTCCATGTGTTACATCAAGATACCTCCAATAAGAAACAAACTGACCACCATCTTATTCATGAATGTTCTCACCCTTCATCATGTCACTACCACTTTACATACATAAGATTTCATCCAAAGAGAAAGCCACATAATTTATCATGATGAATCATAACTTCTATCTCAATTGATATCCCAAACACAAACACTCAAACCAAAGTTAACACTATTATACCATGCATCATTAATTATCAAGAACCAACAACCATGGTTGAAATATTAGCCACAAAAAGTAATAACACATCCAACTATCTATACCTCCAAATCATACAAAACATATCAAGTGAATCCCATATTATCAACATATACAACTTGTAACATGCAACCATAAGCTCCAAGTGCAATACCTACTACATACACACCCAGAAACTTTCACTGCATAGGTGATGTCAAATCTGAAAATAAATAACATATCCCAAAGATCCATTAATAACATCATTTAAAAAGTGTAACCATGACCATGTATTATCAATTAATATCCACAATAATATATAACATGTAAACCAATAACCTATAAATACAACTCTCACAACAAGTCTTCAATTCTCTTTTATATTCTTTACAGCCAATTATGAAAAGAAATCAAAGTAACCTTCATCTCATTTCCCACATGAAAACACATGAACACAAACTAGTGATAATATAGCTCCACCTAACCTCAAATCCAATGTAATGTAAAATCAAACATCCAAGAATATAATCAAGAACAAAGAGAGAGACATTGCAAATCAAAACTTGTAGTGAATCCTTCTATATACACCTCTAAATTCCAAATGTGTCAAGTATGATCTCCTTCATGAAACCCCAAATAAGAAGTAGTAAACTGCCCAAACCAATTAAATCTCTTAGACCAAAAACTAGTCAACATGGATGTTAGCCTCTCATAAAGAAGAAGATCAAACTAATATCATTCGCAATCCAAAGAATAATCTCAATAAACCATCTCCTAAACTCAATCATCAAAAAATGTCATCATAATAATAACTCAAATATATATGGAGATCATCAATTCCTAACATCTCTCAAACTAATTCCTCTAGAACTAACCATCTATCCATAGTTTGAAATCCATATCTATGAAAGATAACCATAAGCATAATGCACCTAAAAGAAATAATGTGTAATACCTCTCAAGTAGTAAACTGTTGAGTAGACCAAGAGTGGGGAATGAGAATTTTTATCAAGCTATTTTGAATTGCCATGACTCATCCAAAACATTCTACTCTCAATTTCCTACCAAGTAAATGCTCCTTGTTCTTCCCACTAAAACCATCATTTTTCTTAACACGTCTCTAATCACAAGAGAATAAATGTATCACCTAAGTCTCCAAGTATCCATGATCACCTGTAACTATTCAATCCATGCCAAAATCCAAATGCAACATGGTACCATCATAAAGTAATTAAGAAAATAATCATGTACTCAATACAAAGATAACAAAACAAAGATCAATGTTAAATCTCTAGCCATAGAAGTGGGAATCTAAACATGACAACATTATCTTGTTAGGATTAGGTAATACTGAGAGGGGGGGTGAATCAATATTACTACACTTTAATTTAAACTTCAACCAATTATAAATAAACCAAAACAATGCTGAAATGAAAAGAACATATAAGCACAACGCATAACACATGACACCATGATTTTGTTCTCGAGGAAATCCTGGCCCAGGGAAAACCCCGATGGGGACGATACCCACAAATATGTACTAAAATATTTTATCCATGTTAGGAGATCTAGCCCTGTTAGGAGCTGATTGTTACATAGTACATTTCCTTGTTAGATGAATACAAAACCCTATTAGGGGATACAAAACACCTAGTTAAAGGTGGTGAGCATACAACTCTTACAATCAAAAACTATCTCAAAAGAGTTCTTTAAAAATGAACAATACAAGAACTTTCTTTTCTTAGATAGTTCCAGATGTAGCTCTGTCACATACTAATCTCACAACTTCTCTCTTCTCTCTAATTTTCATTCATCACATCATCATCATTATCATGCTAATCACTTCCATAAAATACTCTATACTTATACAAAATCTTCCATCCAATCGTCTCTCAAAATACCTTACAAAACATAATAATAAATTATGTAAATAATAAACATAGAGTCGGCGATCTTATATTACCAAAAATTTGGTAATATACTTTATCCATCTAACTTAGCACGTTACCATATCCACTATTCTTCTCTCAATCATCGCAATTGTTCGTGTGCCCTATTGCACTGATTCTCTATCTTCACATACCTTCAGATCACTGTATCTTACTGATATGATCACCAAAACATATGTAACCTTAACTGAAGGTCCCATATATCCCAAAATACCTTCTACTATCTTTGCAAGCCATAATACATCATTACTGTCATTTCTACCCAAAACTATTCCATAGTACACTATTTTCTAGATTCTATACTTAGTCATTTTCATGACTGTGACTCCAGTATCAAAACTCTCTACATGTGATCACTCCAGCATAAGTTTTTCCATGAATAACAACCCTGAAGTGATCCCTAGTGCCCCAAAACACCACTTTCCAACAATCTCTCCCTTTGGAATTGACGGCAACACTTAGTGAAAAATGACTAAGTGTCAAAAAGCACTAACTTCCTTCTACTATATACATAACTCTTTTTTGTGTTCTCTTTCTCTTTTTCTCTCTTTTTTTTTATTCTTTTATTTTCTCATTATTTACTCTTCTCTTCTTTTATACTATTTTTCTCTTCTCTTCCTCTCCTTTTGACATCAATGGAAAAGGTACTTACAAAATTTCAAAACTTCTAAGCACATAAAAGACTTAGTGCTTACTCACCAGTTTTAAGACATCTTGGAAAGAATTTTCCAAGATCATCACTTCCTTAGCCCATGATTTGATCAATAGCTCACTGACATGGATCATCTCATTCAGTGCATATGATATTGTCTTTGTTTCCTTAAGCTTAGTAGGTGTATCATTGGACATTGATCCTTCCACCTTTTCCATCTCAGATAGATGTGTCTCAAGTATTGAAAGCTTAGGGGTTATTAGGCTCTTCAACAGCCCAAATCTATCTACCACTCTCCCTTTCTCCATTTCCAAAGCATTGATTTTATCTAATAGTTTGGATCCCTGTTTATCCATTTCAATCACAATTAGTGAAGATGTTTCACAACTGTCCATCAGACTGTCAAGTGTCGCCCTATCTAAGGCTATAATTTCCTCAATATTATTTTCATGTCTACAAGGACTTATGTAGTAACTGTAAATCTTTCTACCTTGTGCTACACAACTCTTAGTCTTAAGAGTGGTATCCTTGAGAATGTCTAAGTCCCATGAGATGGATTGATAGACTTCTCTCAGTTTCTTCTCCAAGGATCTCTTCTCTTCCTTATCCTCTGTAGTCTTTAGTAATGACTCAAAGTGACTGTCAAAGCTATCAAGAGCCATGCCTAGGTTCTCTACTTCATCCTTACCTTGAAAATCAATTGGTGTAGGGAGTAACTTGTTTACTGTCTCTACAGCCCTAGTCATTACTTTAATTATTTTGTCCCCTTTCTACACTGACCTTTTCCTGTTCTTCTCTGACTTTCTTATATTTCTCCCTATAAGTTCCCCATCTTTCTTCTATAGGGTCTATCTCTATTTCCAGTACATGCTCTACTTGCATGGTTAGAATCTCATAACTAACTTCATAACCCCATAGGGTAACACCATTTCTTCCTTCATTCCACAACCTCAAAACATACACAATCAGTTTCAACCATGAAACATATAGTGTCCTTATATCTTTCAATTGAATCCTCAAGTATCCTATACCTTTCTTTTATCTGCCTTTGTAGTATCTTGGTCCAAGAAAATAGTTCACCATCAACCCAATTCTTATCTTTTCTTGTATAACTCTCTAAAATCTGAATTCCAATGGGTACATTATATTTGCATGCCCTAGGGTGCATGCCAGGGAACTTGTGAATGATATGTATATACATGTCAACCAATAAGGACCCAAACTTGAATGGCTTAGTCCTATCTTTCTTTATCACCTTTACATTCTCTATAAATTACTAAGCTAAAACTTCGCAAAGGTTATACTTTTTATTTTCCTTGACCATCCTATAGGCCATCATGATAACACCAACATAAATTGAGTTAGGTCTACTTCTATAGAATGGTTTGTAGCCCAATATCATAGCCACCAATCTAACATTTTGCTTGAAGATATCATTGACTGTCATTTCCCTCTTATCCCACTTAGAGTGTGTTAAGGTTTCCACTTATTTCCTTATGTTCTTTTCTTCTACAGGAAGGGATCCTTCATTATCTAAACCTATTATATCATGAATCATCTATACACATATTTTCACTGGTTGTTATCCAATTCATATGAATTGATCATGGAATCTACTAAGAATAATCTTGAACCATTATGTTTCTATGAATTCGGCTAGTAGGGTTAGCTTAATGATAGACTAATCCTCTAATTTTATGAACTCTTCTACCATAGATCCATCACCATCTATCATGGCATCCAATTCACTATAAATATTCACATCTCCTATGATCTCATATTTTTAGTGTATATAAGCCCTAATATCTTCTACGTGCAATACACCAACAAGGGTTTGTGAAAATACTTCTTCTGAATCATCCTCACAGGACTTAAATGGATGTCTCTTAAACTTGTACCTAGGTCTATCCACAACATCAAAGATAACTAGTGCATCCATAAATTCTCAATGAGTAATGTCTAAATACCTTAAACACACTTGAATTTGGCACTTTACTTCACGTGATCATGAAATCACTTTGTTAGATGACTGCAACACTTCATAACTCTGATCTCCTTATTCGTTGATTATCAAATGGTGCATAAAAGGGTATAGTCTTAAAATGGAAGCACTTCCATGATAAGAGAATTTAGCCCTCTGAGTAAGTGGTCTAGGGTCATGTTAAGCACCTTGATTGGGTCTTTGCATGTATCTAGCTTTTCCCCCTATTTTTCTTTCCTCTGCACCTAATTTTCTCTTCATATCTCCATTTCCTAGCACTCTGGGATAGGATCCTAAGGTTTTTGACCATAAGGTCAAAGTCCACCTTATGGGGTCAAAGTCAACCTTGATCCTAAGTAGGTTAGGATCAACCTTGATCCTAACCTAGTCAGGTTTGAGCTCATCCTTGACCCCCTGTCCAAATTTCAAATTTCCTTGAATTTCGGGTGTCAAGTTTCAGGGATATTTGTTTTCCCGCCTCCGGGTCAACCATTTCGGGTTTTAGAATGGTAAATCCTTAAAGTGCATTTAATCTATGTATATTTTCTAAAGGTTAGGACCTAATTGGGATTTAATTCTCCAAGGTGGCCCTTCTAGAGGATTGTGCCCTAGTTCACTATAAAAGGAGGCCTTCCTCTCTCATTTTCATATCTCATCTCAAGCAATTGCAATCTCTTAATCTCTCAAATGCAAGCAAGTGAATTCAATCATTCAAGCAAGTCTTCAAGCATTCAAGTGTTCAAGCATTCATCCATCAAGGAGATCCATTGTTAGCCATTGAAGGATTCAATCTCTTTAGAGCCCCCTTGAAGATCCATCCTTCTACATTCATCCAAGCCTCTTCATATGCAAAGATCCATTCAAGATTGGTGTTGAAGATCAAATGCCATTGATTAGAGACATCCTACATCCATTGAAGCATTCCTATTTGAGGATTTGAGGATTTGAATCCTCTACAAGGACTTCAACATAAGCAAGGTAAATTGTTTCAATTGCTTTGCTTATGCATACTACATTTCAATTCAATTTCAAGGTTAATTCCTAAATTGGGGTTTAACCAAGGAAAACCCCCCATACAAATAAAACCCCCATTTTCTTGCAGGTATAGGTGCAAAATTTCAGATCTGAGAACAAATTTGGATACCCTTTTCGGAGAACTTTCGAGATCTGCGAACAAAGTTAGAATCAACCTTCAAATAAAGAATCTAGCCTTTGACCTTTTATGAGGGTCAAAGACTACCTACCGTCAAAAAGATAAAAGATTTCTGGCT
The DNA here is from genome assembly GCA_027943335.1 of Chamaecyparis obtusa. Taxonomy (NCBI): domain Eukaryota; kingdom Viridiplantae; phylum Streptophyta; class Pinopsida; order Cupressales; family Cupressaceae; genus Chamaecyparis; species Chamaecyparis obtusa. The sequence goes on along the minus strand of BSBK01005517.1, from coordinate 390,986 downwards.
TTTCTTCATCTCGGCATTTCCAGTCCAAAATAGGTTGCAGAATTTCTTGAAAGTACACACAAACATCAAGAATCAGCATTTTCTAGATTTTCCCTAATTGGAGGTTAGTATTTGTATTTCAATTATTTCAAATTTCAAGCATAACTCCTTTATAAGGAAACATAGGGTTTTTCTCTCTCCTTCATATTCTTCATAGATTGATTTGATTGTGCATTAACCTCTTGGTTGATCAAATTGGATCTTTCCTTTGGGAATTTGGATTTGGGAGTAGATCTCATATTTCCCCCATAAATCTATCCATACACACATTTCTTACATTTGAATAGGTGTGATTCCAAATTACCCCTATTCATTTTGGTGAACCCAACATACATACTCTCTTTCTTTTTTTGGTGTTAGATATCCCTTTGTCTTATACTTCATTTTATCTCATTAGTATTAGATTTCTCCTTTGTGTTAGATCTTGAATGCTAATTAGATTTCAAAAATACAAAAATATTCATGCTTTATGTGCTCTTAATTTAGTTCATTTGCATTACATTGGTTTATGAGCTTTACTACCACTAGTCCTACTTATAACATTCCAGTTAGAAGAAGTTGTAGACTCATGGGTGCCTTTGGTCCTGAATCTTCATCTCCTTTCCTTAGGATCCCAGATGATAACTTGATTCTTTATGATTCCAATCCTACAATGGAGAAAAACTCTTCACACTCATCTCATGATGAGGATGATGCTTTAAGATCTCCTCCTGAACAAGTCCAAAAACTTTCCACTGAACTTGATAAAATGGGTATTCAAGAGAACCATAATCAAGATTCCATTCAAGTTATAGAGGCTCTTAAGAAAGTTCTCCATGATAGTGATCAAGGTGTTAACCTCTTGCATGGTATTACTCACCTCGTGAATTCAAATGTTAAACCTTTAGCTCAAGAAGCTCAAGATTTAGGGTTCATTCCTCCTATCACTAGTGTTGAACCTCCTTCTAATCCTTTACCTAGTATTCCTACCTATACTCCTTCCTTGGTGATTGTGACAGTTCCCTCTATTCCTATGAGTGTTCCTCATGTGTCCCTTCCTACATCACAACCTTCATATCATAATGTTCCTTTTACTTATTCCAATCCACTTCCAACTATAGTTCCTAGTGTTCCTCCAGTTGTGTCTTCTATTCCTACAGCTTCTTACACCTTACCTAGTGTGTCTAATGTTGCTACTCCTCCTATTTCCTCTAATGATTCAACAATCATCAATTTGGCTCAAATTGTATCATCCTTACAACAACAACTTGCTCCCTTAACTCAAAACAAGTTTAATATTCCTACATGTGACATGGGAAGTCCTTTGTCCTTGACATTATTTGTACTCTTGTTCCTCAGCAAGGTGAGATGCCTCATCTTGAGAATTATAATGGAAAAGGAGATCCTGTTCATTATGTTAAAACATTCCAAATCCTTTGTAGTTATTATGCTCATGACCATAGGATTTTAGCCAAACTGTTTGCTAGAACCTTCTGTGACAAGGCCTTACAATGGTATTGTTCCTTGCCTCCTTATTCCATTACTTCATTTCCACAACTTCCTAATGCCTTTACTCAACAATTTCAAAACAACATTGGCCCGCAAGTGTCTTTGACTGATTTGATGCATTGTAAACAAAGTGCTAAAGAAAAATTAACTGAATTTATTGGTAGATTTAAGCATTTGCATGCTCAGATTTCCTACCCTGCTCCTGATATTGATATTCAACGTATGTTTATTTCAAATTTGCAAAAGGATATTAGAGATAAGATTTTGCTTACTGAATTTACCTATTATCAACAACTTTGTGTAGTGCTTCATCATTATCAATTACAAGTGAGTCAATTTGAGAGAAACACTCCAATGGCTCCTGCTCCAGTTGATAAGAGTGATGCTGCTCCTAATCCAAACAAATTTCAAAATTTCAAAAACTATGTCAAGATAAACAAACAAGCGAATGCAGTTGCTGATCAAGTTGTTGTTGCATCTCACAATGCCACTTCTGCATCCACTACTTTTTCAATAAATCATATGTTACTCCTCTTTCTGAATCTTTACATGCTATTATGAATAGGTTGATAACTGCTAATATGATTACTTTACCTCCTATTCAACCTCTTTTACGCTATGATTGCATCTAAATCTTTTGATCAAAATGCTTTTTGTCAATATCATCGTCAGAATGGTCATGATACTGAGAAATGTTATTCTTTAAAATATAAGGTTCAAGACTTAATTGACTCTAATGCTTTATCTATTGATAATCTTGATGGTAGTGGGAACAAATCTATCTCTCCTCCTAATCAAAATCTTCAAATCTATACGAATCCTTTACCTACACATGATACTAATACAATTGCTCAACCATCTACCATGGAAATTATGTATGATTCAAAGATGGATAATCTCAATCATGTTGTTAATCAAGTGGAGCATATTGGTCAATTTGTAGCTCCACCTTCACCTCAACCTCAGATTCAACCTCAAGTTCAATCTCAACATCGACCAAAACCTAAACCTAAAATGAAAACTCAACCTAAACCTCGACAACAACCTAAGAATAAAATACCTCGGGAACTTTTGATTACCTTTGATGAATCTGAGACTATTAAAGCTCCTGATGGTTCCCTTTACATTTCTACTAGGATTTCTCAGATACCTACTCATGGTTGTCTTGTTGATACTACATCCTTAGTCAATGTTATTACTGAAGAAAATCTTTTTATGAAAAGCTTACAATTTGATTCTTATGATACATCGAATGTGTGGATTCAAACTTGTAATGGTTTTCTTTATCCATCATTTGGCTCTATTACTTTACGGGTTGAACTTTGTGGAAAAATTATGAACACTACCTTTGTTGTTATTCCTACTTCTGATCAATTTCAAGTTAATCTAGGTTTTCCTGGGTTGACTACCATGCATGTTGTTGCTTTCCCTATCCATAAGTGTCTTAAATTCATTCATGATGAAAAAATAAAGATAATTAATCATAGTATATATCAACCTTCTAGGCCTAGAAATTGTGCTGCTCTTGATTTCTTTTGGCCTTCATTACCTAATTCATGTCCTCCTCAACCTGATAATATTTTTCATTCATATCAAGCCTATAAACATTGCAAGATTCTTGAATTAAGCCTACCTCCTATGGATCTTAATTGTGGTCTTTTGCCTACACCTTCTATACCTCCTTTAACTATGGCTTCTAGTTCTATTAATCAAGTTCCTTCTATCGAACCTATCAAAGATCTTGTGATTGTTCCTCCTCTTGTTAATAATCCTATTGATCTTCCTAAAGAACCTATGAAGGATCCTATGATTATTCCTCCTAGTTCTCAACCTATTTCAAATAAATCAAAATGTAATCGATCTGCTAATGAACGTCATAAAAAGTGGCATGCTCATGCTAAAGCTCATAATTCTATTCTTCAAAGATCTCTACCTTCTTCAGATAAACCTATGCATGATGTGTTAGAAGAAGTTGTTACTAATAATGATGTTAAGATGCATGATTATGATGATTCTATTCCTATCTTAGATCCTATTTTGATTAATTTGGATGAAGAAGATACTCTTGATGATACTGATGATGTTAATGATGAATATGAGACTATTGACATTGACATTGATTTACCTAATATGATTTAATCAAAATTAACTCTTACACCTAGTGTCGAACATTGTGACTCTCAAGAGGATCCTTGTTTGGAACTGGCTATCATTCCTATTGTGCTAGATATAGTCCCTCTTACGAGTTACCCACCTTCCCTAAATGATATACAATGAGATGGGGAGAGTAGGTGGTATGCTTGATCATCTTGTCCTTCATGGTAGCTTTGTTGTGTGTTTGCCTATTGTACTATGCTTCTCCCGTAATGTGTTTGCTAAATGTTGTTAGATTCTTTTATACAATCCTTGTTACTCAGTTGGTGCAAGGTGATAATGGAATTGAAACTGTCATTCAAATTCCTCTATATGTATCTCTATTCTTCTATGCATTGTTCAATGTTATGTTTTAATTGTGCTATTGTTTTTAAATGTTTCCTTGTGTAATCTTCTTGAATTCGAGATATGGTAGCACTAATTCTTTTCGGTATCCATGTCATGGTCCAAAAATATTCTCCTTCGTATATCTTATGTGATCTTTCCTCCTTTGTGATTGTATTTCTACTTTATCTAGGGAATGATGTCAATTCATTTGCAATAATATCATATATATATTATCTTATGATTATACTAACCCCATGGTAAGTAGATCCCTTTTGTGTTCTCTGTATGTTTCTGTGATATTTCCCTTGATTTTTCTTTGTCTGGGGGCATCTTCACGTGGAAACATAATCAGTGGACTTGTTTATGTTTTCGTTAAAGCCATTGATCCTATTAAAGTGTCAGCAATTACTTTAACATGGGGGCATATGCTCTACTCACTTATTGCACACACACACTTTTTGATACGCACATATTATTATTTTTTCAAGATACCTTGTTCCCTTTTTGGATTAGTAACTAATGCTTAAAGCATGAATTTATATTTTAGGATCTCTTGATCCCTCCAGTTTCAAATATACATATATTTTGATCCCTTAAGGTTGGAGGTGTCCTTAAGACTGGATCTCTTTGTTGTTTTTGGTTTTATTCTTATGGAATAGGATATTCCTAAGGGTAAATCCTTGATGGGTTGACTAGTGAGTAGCCACATTCACTAGGCGGTTCAATTCCATCTTTCCAATTGTGTCATTTTCTTGTGTGGTTCACAATGGGACATAAGCTCTCATTGGGCGAGGTAATCATACCCTTTCTTTCTCTGTCTAGAGATGTCTCTCTTATTGTGATCTAGGAGTCAATGAAGACTTGAGTCCCTGGGGGCTTAAGGTTTCTCTTTGTCCCTTGGATTATGATAAGATTATCTTTTCATTATGATCTCCTTTACCAAGAGTTTGCATCGAGTCCATACTCTTGCTAAAGTGGGGGCTTAATGTATCATCTTAAAATGGAAGCACTTCCATGATAAGAGCATTTATCCCTCTGAGTAAGTGATCTAGGGTCATGTTAAGCACCTTGATTGGGTCTTTGCATGTATCTAGCTTTTCCCCCTATTTTGCTTTCCTTTGCACCTGATTTTCTCTTCATATCTCCATTTCCTAGCACTCTAGGATAGGATCCTGAGGTTTTTGACCATAAGGTCAAAGTCAACCTTATGGGGTCAAAGTCAACCTTGATCCTAACCAAGTCAAGATCAACCTTGATCCTGACCTAGTCAGGTTCGAGCGTGTCCTTGACCCCCCTGTCCAAATTTCAATTTTCCTTGAATTTTAGGTGTCGAGTTTCGGGGATATTTGTTTTCCCACCTCTGGGTCAGCCATTTCAGGTTTTGGAATGGTAAATCCTTAAAGTGCATTTAATCTAGGTATATTTTCTAAAGGTTAAGACCTAATTGGGATTTAATTATCCAAGGTGGCCCTTCTAGAGGATTGTGCCCTAGTTCACTATAAAAGGAGGCCTTCCTCTCTCATTTTCATATCTCATCTCAAGCAATTGCAATCTCTCAAGCTCTCAAATGAAAGCAAGTGAATTCAAGAATTCAAGCAATTCTTCAAGCATTCAAGTGTGCAAGCATTCATCCATCAAGGAGATCCATTGTTAGTCATTGAAGGATTCAATCTCTTTGGAGCCCCCTTGAAGATCCATCCTTCTATATTCATCCAAGCCTCCTCATATGCAAAGATCCATTCAAGATTGGTGTTGAAGATCAAATGCCATTGATTAGAGACATCCTACATCCATTGAAGCATTCCTATTTGTGGATTTAAGGATTCTAATCCTCTACAAGGACTTCAACATAAGTGAGGTAAATTGTTTCAATTGCTTTGTTTATGCATACTACATTTCGATTCAATTTCAAGGTTAATTCCTAAATTGGGGTTTGACCAAGGCAAACCCCCCATACAAACAAAACCCCCATTTTCTTGTAGGTACAAGTGCAAAATTTTGGATCTAAGAACAGATTTGGATACCCTTTTCGGCAAACTTCTGAGATCTGCGAACAAAGTCAAAATCAACCTTCAAATAAAGAATCTAGCCTTTGACCTTTTATGAGGTTCAAAGACTACCTTCCATCAGAAAGATAAAATATTTCTACGTTTTCTACATCTCAGCATTTCTAGTCTGAAACAAGTTATAGAATTGCTTGAAAGTACACACAGACATTAGAAATTGGCATTTTCCAGACTTTCCCTAATTTGAGGTTAGTATTTGTATTTCAATTATTTCAAATTTCAAGCATAACTCCTTTATAAGGAAACATAGGGTTTTTCTCTCTCCTTCATATTCTTCATAGATTGATTCAATTGTGCATTAACCTCTTGGTTGATCAAATTGGATCTTTCCTTTGGGAATTTGTATTTGGGAGTAGATCTCATGTTTCCCCCATACATCTATCCATACACACATTTCTTACATTTTAATAGGTGTGATTATAAATTACCCCTATTCAAAAATATATCCTCCAAGCTCTTTTATCCTTCTCAAGTTGAGTAAGTGCATTAAACATTGGTAGCTCAACTTCACGTGTTGTCCAATCAACACAAAACTTGCAAACATGGAAAATGAGTCTCCAGGTGTTGCACTCTCAACCACACACTCCATAGTGTCTATACATACCATACCTAAGCTCTCATGATCTTACTCCACATACACAAGGGCTAGATATATTCTGTTATCTACATCCAATGCTCCCCCTAAGGCCATACGGCCCTCTAGGTCGATGTCTCAAAGAATTCATCATGTGAAGACACAATATCATCTATTGTCTCATCCTGAACCAATGCCTTATTGAATTCTTTCACCTTCCATATCTTATCATCCTCTTTATTTTTTGATTTCTTGAAATGGTTCTCAAACTCATTCTTGTACTCAGTAAAGCTTTTACCACTATCACCAAAATTCTTCCTTATAACCATAGGAGGTGGTCCTCTTTGTTCTCTTGGTCCTCTTCTATTGTTCTCTCCATTATATCTGCAAAACTTCTCTATGTGTCCAAGGTTGTTGCATTTGTAACATGTAGGTGGTCTCATTCTTTCCTGATTTACTTATAGCTTACAATATCTTGCAATATGCCCAAAGTTATTGCATTTAAGATATGTAACCTTGGTTGCTAACTCTTCTTTGACATAATCTTGTTTATACCTAAACTAATCTAGTTTTCTAAAATCTTCTTTCTTGTCTCCATACTCATAACAATTATAATAGTAACTTGCTAGAAAAGGGTTTAGAGGTACCTTTACTTCTGCAATCTCTTTTCATGTGTCCAACTTTGTTGCATCCAAAGCATCTACCTCTAAAGGGTCTAATATGTTCTTTAGGTTCTTCATGAGTAGGTCTTTCTTTAGTCTTTGCTTCATTTTCTTCTTTATTGATCTTAGAACATTCTACTTCATTGAATCCAACTCTAGTCATATCTCCTTTAGGTTTCTATCTCGTTCTTTGCTCATCAATTTTATCACTGCTCATGTGCAACTTCTCAATATGCAATTTAGATTGAGTGAGTTCTCCTTTTATGATCTGATTGTACTTCTCCAATTCTTGACATTTATCCTTATAGTAATCAAGTTCAATCTTCATTTGTCCTATTTGCTCATTTGCTTCTTTTAGTGACTCTTCAACTTTGTTCCTTGCATCCTTTTCATGATGAATATCTTTTATCATCAAAAGATTGATTTGTTCTTTTTCTTGCTTTAGCTTCTTCACTTGATCTAATGTATCATTGTCTGAATCTTCTTGGATCTTGTCCATAAGGTCTTGTTTCTGATTTCTTGAAGTTTCAAGTTGTTCCTTTAGTTTCTTGATGAAACCTTTTGCTCTTCTCAATTTGAATTTCAATACACCATTCTCAATCTTCTCTTTGTCTAGATCTTCAAGTGTTGCTTCATAGCTCTCTTGCAAAATTTCCCAATCTATTTTGATCTCCCTTAAACTATTAGGCTTTCTCTCCAAGGGCCAATAGCTTTGATACCAATTGTTAGCATTAGGTAATACTGAGAGGGGGGTGAATCAATATTACTGCACTTTAATTTAAACTTAAACCAATTACAAATAAACCAAAACAATACTAAAATGAAAAGAACATATAAGAATAACACATAACTCATGACACCATGATTTTGTTCTGAAGGAAACCTTGGCCAAGGGAAAACCTCGACGGGGATTATACCCACAAATATGTACTAAAATATTATATCCTTGTTAGGAGATCTAGCCCTGTTAGGAGCTAGTTGTTACATAGTACATTTCCTTTTTAGAGGAATACAAAACCCTTTTAGGGGATACAAAACACCTGGTTAAAGGTGGTGAGCATACATCTCTTACAATCAAAAACTATCTCAAAAGAGTTCTTCAAAAATGAACAATACAAGCACTTTCTTTGCTTAGATAGTTCAAGGTGTAGCTTAGTCACATATTGATCTCACAACTTCTCTTTGCTCTCTAATTCACATTCATCACATCATCATCATTATCATACTAATAATTCCCACAAAATAGTATATACTTATACAAAATTTGCCATCTAGTCGGCTCTCAAAATACCTTACAAAACATAATAATAAATTATGTAAATGATAAACGTAGAGTCGACAATCTTATATTACCAAAAATTAAGAAATATACTTTATCCATCTGACTTAGCACATTACCATATCCACTATTCTTCTCTCAATCATTGCAAGTGTTTGTGTGCCCTATTGCACTGATTCTTTGTCTTCACATACCTTCAAATCACTATATCTCACTGATCTGATCACCAAAACACATGTGACCTTTATTGAAGGTCCTATATATCCCAAAATACCTTCTACTATCTTCGTAAGCCATAATACATCATATACTGTCATCGCTAACCAAAAATATTCCATAGTACACTATTGTTCAGATTCTGTACTTAGTCATTTTCATGATTGTGACTCCAGTATCAAAACTCTCTGCATGTGATCACTCCAACATAAGTTTTTCCATGAATTAAAACCCTCAAGTTATCCCTAGTGCCCCAAAACACCACTTGACAATAGATCTAACTGTCTCCTCCTAGGATATAATATGCTCCATATGAAAATTATCAAATAATCCTACCATTTGAAAACTCTAAGCTATAAATCAAGAGTGTATAATGACTTAATAACAACCATGATAACATCTCAAATATAAAATATAAAACTACACCTCAACTACGGACTCCTTGATTTCTCCAAGATGTCAACATCTCTAATCATCATTAAGTTAACCATTTCCTTCTAGTGAGATAACAAATGTGAAATACCCTTCTATAGCCATTGGATCTAAAACATCCTCCAAAATTTGCAACACTAAACAAGATTATCCACAATCCAATGGTGAATCCACATCACTTCCACCAACTCCCATCTGTGACATTTAGTCACACATGAAATTGTGATAACCATTTCCCAAATGAAGATTATCCAAGTCTACATATGCACAAGCGATATGTTAGTAACATCAAGTGAAACCAAGATCTCCAAGATGAGAAGATATGACTACCAACAACTACCAATCAAGAGTCAATCCTACATTACCAAATCATCATTGTAAAAAGATCCTACTAGAAAGAGAAATCAATGAATAACAAATCTATCATGATATCAATATAAACCACATTATAGAATTCCCAATATCAACTATCTAGGTGCTACAAACATCACCCATCCTCTCATCTCAAAGAAAACATACCAATGCAAAAATAACCACAAACAAGGCCAACTAACAAAGTTTTCATAACCCCTGAATCAAACATTGTGGGTATAAATATCACACATATGAGTCATCCCACTGTAATCAATATGTCATGTATCCTACTAATCACATAACTCATAGATCCAACAATTGAAACATGTAAACTCATCAACACATTAGTCACCTACAAACTAAGATATCAAAGAGAATAATTATGTACACCAAATTACTCAAGCACCAAACTAACATCTTATTTTATTTTCCAAACATGTTCATAATCGTGTACCATAGTCAAGGAATCAAATAAGTATTAATAATAAAATAAACAACCTCTTAACATCAAACTATATCACCATCAATCACCACAAATCTAACTATGTCATTTTGATGCAAAATATGTACATACATACCCATGACACCATAATCAACACCAATGTTGTACTTTCACTCTTTATCATCCACATGAGACTCCAAGTCTCAAACCATGTCCAAACATATCCTCAAATAAAAGAGAAACTATGTACATGTCACTATCAAATCCCAAACTCTAAAAATACATGTAAACCTATACTAGGGAGCATCAAATATGATAATCAATGGTAGCATCAAAAATATCTAATATAAACTCATTCAAGGTTTCACCTCTCAACTCATCCAAATGTGCTCACATTCACACACTAAATCTCAAGAACCAACAAGTTAATAAATAATGACACAACTCTCCATACTCATTAAACTAATAAAATATTGGCACCAATGAAAATTAAATTAAGCATTCTCTCCAACATCTATTTGGAATCAAAAATCTAACTTTCTACACAAAATTTATGACCAAAATCAAGTAAAGAAGAATAGTTGGCTTCCAGACCCTAAAAACATGTCAAGATGGTAAAATCAAGGATCCAAACCTATATAATCATCTAGTTCTTAGAAGTAGCTTTCCAACGAGTATAAAAAGTCAAAAAACAAACACTATGGAAGAAAGTTATGCCCCTCCAAGAAGAAAAACAACTTATTAGGTTGCGTGCAAGTAAACTAGTGTACATGGATTTTTTTAAAATATCCAATATTCCTTAGTCTACAATTTTCATTTTTTTCAAAAAATAGGGATGGGGTCGGCCCCACCCCACCCATTAATCTCAAGCAAATAAAATTGTGGTAGCAAATAAATTTATCAAACATCATATTTTAAAAAATCCAGGCATTTAAAATCTTTAGTGGGATAAAAAAATTAATTAAAAATTAATTTTGTTTAATATAATTTCAATAATAAGAAAGCTAATTAAGTTTTAAAAACTTCATTGAAAAATGGCAGGGGGTATGTAGGTCTTGTAGGTGGGGTTTGGATTTCCTAGCACCTTCACCAATATTGAGGGTTGCAATATCCAACAAAAAATTACTTATTTTTTTCAATTCCTTTTTCAAAACCCCTCGTAATATTTTTTAATTTATTTATTTTGCAAGTATAACTCCAATAAGCATTTTTTTCCAAAAAAATATTTTTAATTGCTTATTTTCTGCAAATCAAATTTGATGGCCCTAATGTCATCGCACTAAAAATTTATATTCTTTCAAATTTAGCCAAAGGGGATCAAATTGTTTATCAAAACTCATAGCTTAGCCAACCTAGATCCAGTGATGACATCTTTTTTTGCCCATAAGAACAAATTTTAAAATTCCAAAAAAACTTCATTTCAATGCATATCTACAAAAAAAATATTTGAGAAAACATTTTTCAAACCCCAAATTTGTGAACAATCCACTGTAACAGTAAACTTAAAACCCTCAAAATTATAATTAAAAACCTACAAAACCCTCATATATTTCCATGTCTTTCACTCTTCTAGGCATTCCATAGATACAACTCCCAAGGTTCTAATACCAAAACCATAGCTTCGATACCACTTGTAACAAAATTTATAGAGTACTCAAAATCTTCATGAAAAAAAGATAGTCAACATACCCATCAAAATGTGACACAAGATATATCTCGGGAAAACTCCCGTGAGAGAAAAACACAACCTCCAAAAGCATCAACCATCAACAAGCACTCCATGTGAGAGAAAAACCCAACCTCAACCATCAAGATTAAATACAACCATGAAATTCATTGAAACCTTAACCATCAACAAGCACTCCATGTAAGCAAGCATGTAACCACACATCCCATACCATGCTTCGAACCTTGACAAATGCTAACCTAGCTTACCTCAACAATAATTTTCATGGTTTCTTTTATAGAAGCAAGCTCCAAAAAATCTACCAAGTGGTATTGCATAAACCAAGTGCACCTAACCCTTGACACCATATTTAATATTAGATACTTTATTGATTTACTTTACCCAATATTAAATACAATGTTACAATACAACATCAAGTGACCCTGAGAATGTTTCACATGAATCTCTACATGTTGCACATCTATCTAGGTGCTCCTAGGTTTAACATACATAATAAATAAAATATTACAATTATAGACATTATTATGTAAAAGTGTACACCTTATTTCCCAAAAAGTAAAAAAATCCCTAAAATACATAGACTATAGGTCACTTCATAACTGAATTTTGGATAAACATCATGTTATTATCAACAAAGCGGGTGTTAGAATAACTGAGAGGGGGGTGAATCAGTTATCCAGTGTGCCAAATCAAAATGTATAATTCAAAACAATTTCTTCAATTTCTACTCATTGGTAAACAATAATAACTCTCACTGTCTGTGCTTTTACCGATTACCAGTCTAATGCTAAAACAATTTCCCGATCAAATCTAACATGTAACATGTAAAGAATGATAACAAACAAATATCACAATCAACACATAACATAAGAGATTTAACGTGGAAACCCTGTAAAGGGAAAAACCACCTAAGACTAGCAACCCAAAATTGTTCACTCTTATGAAGTGAGTTCGGTTAAGACCCAACCCTGTTAAAGGTTACAAACACACTGTCAGGTGTGACCTTGTTAGAGGATTTTAGACTAGATGTTATTTTCCAACCAGCATTCACTATGGGGTTGACAGGATAACAATGTTCATTCTATGAATGATACATCATAAGACTTTCAGAGTCCACTCGGTTAAGAGATTTTGACTGTATACAATGGTTAAATATGTAACAGTAAATGACCTACCCTAATACAACTTCAATTGCAGATTACAGATCAATATTTAGTCCATACAAATCCTTCTGATCAATATTTCACTTCAGATTCAATATTGTATCAACTTACTGTCTGTCGGTAATTGCTCTTTGTAGCTCGGTAATTGTTCTGCAACTCGGTTCTTACTAACCAGTATGATCAGAATACATGAAAACCTTGTTCATGTGATATTCCTACAGCTTCTTCTTCCAACAATCTTCCTCTTTGGCATTAATAGCAACACCATATGATATCACCTAAATAACACATGGATTACCAACCAATCCAAAAACTTATCTGTCCATCAAAAAATTATTTATAATATCCTTAGCTTCATTCTGATTCAGAATCCTGTAAACCTCACTTATGTGACCGTCAGAAGTATTTATATCTCCCTCTATCCTGATCCTTCATTTCAGTTCATTAGCCTTATCTTCAGTTCCATTAGTTCATCTCTCATTATTTCATTAGTTCATTTCCCTCTTACTTTTTAGTATCACGTGTTATCATATCTCATGTGTTATCATATCAGTTCATTCTCCCTCTTTGACAAAAATGCCCAAATAGCAACTACAACATACATCCATCAGATGTAGATAATATCTATGTAGCTCAGTGTTTCTCCCTCTGTCATCTTGCTTATGATTGATTCCTTGTCTTCACTTCTCTTCACAACTCTAGGCCAGCCCTAAAGTGTGACAATCTTCTGCATCAATTTGTCAAATTTTCTATTGTAGCGCATTTGATGCAGTGCTCCTAACTTGTCTAGGAAGCTTCAGTTAGGGGAAGAACCCCTAATTGACTTCTCAAATACTCATGAGAATCTCTAGGTAAAGCATTAGTGAATATGTCTACTAATTGTTCTTTTGTATTCACATATTTCATTCCGACTTCTTTGTCTTGTACTAATTCTCTCAAGTAGTGATACTTGATTGCAATGTGTTTGGTCTTAGTGTGCATCACTAGATTCTTAGAAATATTGATAGCACTTGTGTTGTCACAAAAAATAACAACAAGTTCAATGATTTCTTCTTTCATGCCTATCAACAATTGTTTTATCCATACCAACTTTGAATAGTTTACTACAGCAACAACATACTCAGCCTCAACAGTAGATTGGGAAATGCAATTTTGTTTCTTGCTTGTCCAGGAGACTAATCTTTGTCCAAGAAAGAAAGTTCCACCACTTGTACTCTCTATCATCTACATTTCCTGCCCAATTAGCATCTGTATAAACTCAGAGTTCAAATTTGTCATCCTTCTTATAATATAGACCATAGTCAGCAGTTCCTTTCAAGTATCTCATAATTCTTTTCACGGCCATCATATGTGTTTCCTTAGGATTGGTAGAGAATCTTGCCATAATCCCAACAGCTAATGCAATATTTGGTCTTCTATGTACAACATACTACAATTTTCCAATCATGGATCTATACAGAGTCTAATTCACTTCTGCAGCATCATCATTCTTAGATAACTTTTGTCCAATAACCATAGGAGTTTCCACTGGTTTAGCATCTTCCATCCCAAAAGTTTTCAGTATTTCATTAACATACTTAGATTGTGTAATGAAAATTCCATTCTTCCTCTAATATACTTGTAAACCAACAAAGAATTTGATCTCACCAAACATACTCATTTCAAATTCAATTTGCATTCCATTTGAGAAACTTTTACATAATGCATCTTGTCCACCAAAAATAATGTCATCCACAAAAATTTTTGCCAATAGGATACCTTTACCTTCTCCATCCTTCATGTACAGATTGCTTGTGTCATTTGTTCTTGAAAATCCAATCTGTATCAAGTAGTTGTGCAACCTCTCATACCATGCTCTGGGAGCTTGCTTGAATCCATATAATGCTTTGTTCAGTTTGCACACCATGTGTCTTTTGTTTGGATCAATAAAACCTTCTGGTTGTTCTATGTAAACTTCTTCTTCTAGTATACCATTCAAAATTGCAAACTTGATATCCATTTGATATACCTTGAAATCTTTATAAGCAGCATATGCAAGCAGAGTTCTTACTCCTTCCAATCTAGCTACAAGGGCAAATGTCTCCCCATAATCTATTCCTTCTTCTTCTGTGTAACCTTTGCATACCAGCCTAGCTTTGTTCCTAGTGATTTCACCATTTTCATTCATCTTATTCCGAAACACCCATTTTGTTCCTATAACATTTTTGTTTTCAGGTCTCAGCACCAGAGTCCAAGTATCATTCTTCTCAATCTGGTCAATTTCTTCATTCATTGCTTGTATCCAGTCTTCATTTTCCAATGCTTCTCTAGTTGTCTTCAGTTCAAATTCACATAGTAGACATGTTGGATCCTTAGTCTTACTTCTGGTCTGGATTCCAGTATCTTTATCTCCAATTATCTGTTCAGGCTTATGATGTCTTCTTACATATTTTGCCAAAATAGGTTCAGTTGTTCTCTCCTCTATTTCATCATGTTCCTCAACAAGATTGTCAGATTCAACTTCAAAATGATCGACAACCTCTTCCTGATACTCAACAGCATTTTCTTGTAGCTCGGCATGTTCTTGTTCTCTCTCGACACTGTTTTCCTGATGCTCGACAGCTTTTCTCTGTCACTTGGCATTGCTTACCCGAGACTCGGCATCAGGTGCAAGTCTGTTACTTGCCTCTTCTTCTTCTTCAATGTACACAAAAGATCTATAATCTTCTAGTTCTCTTTTACTATCAACTTCATTTCTTTTTCCATACTCATCAATTTTGACATTCACACTTTCCACAATTTTGTTAGTGTTAGAGTTCAAACACTTATAAGCTTTACTTTTTGTGGAGTATCCTAGGAATATGCCTTCATCACTCTTAGCATCAAAATTTCCATTCCTAGTGTCTTTTAGTATATAGCACTTACTTCCAAAGATTCTAAAGTATTTAACACTCAGTGCATGTCTATGCCATAATTCATAGGGTGTCAGATTTGTACCTTTCTTGATCTATACCCAGTTAAGAGTGTAGATAGTAGTGCTTATAGCTTCTTTCCAATATTTTTGTGCCACATTCTTTTCAATCATCCATGTCCTTGCACAATCCAAGATATATTTGTTTCTCCTTTTTGCTATACCATTATGTGGAGGTGTTCTAGGTGCAGACATCTGTCATTTAATTCCTCTATCATTGCAAAATAGATTAAATTCATTTGATGTAAATTCTCCACCTCGGTTAGATCTAAGACATTTTAGGTTCCTACCTATCTCCTTTTCAACCTTAGCCAAATACAACTTAAAATATTGAAAAGCTTCAGATTTTTCTTTTAGAAATATCACATGCATCATCGTAGTATGATCATCAACAAATAAGATAAATTATCTAGCACCACAGTAACTTTGTACACCCATGGATCCACAAAGGTTAGTATGAACCAAATCTAAAATGTTTTCAAAAGTAAAGGGTTTTCTCTTGAAACTTGACTTTGTCATTTTTCCTAACTAGCATTCCTTGCACATCACATTCTCAGGTTTCTTCAATCTAGGTAGACCTCTTACCTTTTTCTTCTTACTTATCTCTACCAGATTGTCAAAGTTAACATGACATAGCCTTTTATGACATAACCAAATATCATCAAGTTGTACAATCAAACATGTTTCTTTAGATAGGTCAAGATAGAACAAATTACCTCTAGTCTGATCTCCACTTCTAATCAATTCTCCAGTAGCATCAAATATTTATCTTGCTTGTGATGAAATTCCACTCGGTAACCAGTTTTGTTAAGCTAAGAAACACTTAACAAATTATAATTAAGACCTTCAACCCAATATGCATTTTCACAAGATATCTTATCAGTTAGTTTAATCAAACCTTTTCCTCTAACAGCACATGGTGCATCATTACCAAATTTTACACTTTTACCTCTATAATGATGTAAGGTCTCAAACTTATTTTTGTCACCAGTCATGTGATGTGAACAGCCACTATCAATAATCAATTTATCATTCTTGTTCAGATAGGATATTAATGCAATTTTCTCATCCTCATTAGATTCATCTATCATTGCAACATAGACTACCTCAATTTCAAAAGCATCACTATCAGTGTCAATCTCTTTTTCAGCAATGTAACAAGATTTCTTACCTTTTCCCTTGTAGTCTCTGTTCCATTGGTAGCTTCTGTCATCTTTTCTGTCTTTGTGTTTTCTTTTCCTTTCATCATCTTTATCCTTCCTGTCAGGACATCTAGCAGCTATATGACCAACTTTATTACATGCAAAACATATAATAGGGAGTTTACCTTTATACTTTCCTTTTCCCCTTCTCAGTCTTCTAGCCATAAGAGCTTCTAGATCTTCTAGGTCTTCATCAAAAGTGTCACTATCACTTTCACTTTCACTTTCACTGATGCATCTTTCTTTTTCTTTCTTTGGCTTGTTTAGAACTAGCTGTGACTTAAAAGCATATTCAACATCTCCAATACTTCCAACAGTAAAATTATCATAGTTAGAGAGTTCAAAAGTAGTCAGCTTACCAACCAAACTTTCCAAAGTAAGCACATTAGAAAAGTTACATCTAGATTCCTGAATAGCTAAGATCTTAATAGCATATATAGGATGTAGGGTTCTTAGTACTTTTCCAATTATAGTTTCATCATCAATAGCCCCATTTGTTCCTCTAATAGCATTCATAACTTCTTTTATTCTACCACAATATTGTGCAATGTTTTCACCTTCTTGCATTCTCATTTCATCAAACTTACCTCTAAGACTCTCGGCCTTTGCTTTTAGCACATTCAAGTCACCACCATAGATTCTTGCAAGAGTGTCCCAAATATCCTTAGCACTTGTGCAGTCCTTAATGTCCTCAAATTTTGGATAGCTTAGGGCAGATGCAATTTCTAGCTTTACCTGATTATGTTCTTGCTTAGCTCTCATTTCTTCGGTAGTCAAAGGTGCAATAGGTGAGACATAACTATTCTCAATGTAGTACTTTGCAGAGTCACCAATACTGGCCAAATGCAGCTTCATCAAGCTTTGTCATGTAGGGAAGTTTTCCTTGTTCAGCTTTAGTACCTCCTTCTTATACATCCTGATCATTTGCTTCAAGCCCCTTTAAACTTGATATCTGTCAACACTAATAATAAGCAATGAAGCTCTGATACCAATTATTAATATGATTTAGAACAATAGAGAGGAGGGGGTGAATCAATTGTTCTCAAGTCCTGATGTATAAAACAATCTCAAAAACTTATCCTTAAATCAGATCCAAAACCAAAACAAACTCTGTCATCACTGATTCAATAATAGAAACATCTAACAATGCAGTCCACTACCTAGCTGTAACTTAACTTGTAAAACATAGTAATGTTTAGATCTAAACATTCACACAAGTATAAACACTAGGATTTATAGTGGAAACCCAATTTGGGAAAAACCACTTTGTAACATGCTACTATTATTTTCACTCTTCTGAAGTGAGCTCAGTAAAAAGCCAACCTTGTCAAAGGTTACAATACACACTATCAAATGTGACCTAGTTAAAGGATTTCAATCACCCTGTTAAAAGTGAGCCTAGTCATAGGACTTACATACACTCCATTAGAATGCAACCTTGTTCAAAGGATTTAACATATGACTATTAGGTCAACCTCTTTTAAAATGGTTTTGACTATTAAAATGGTTAGAAAGTAGTAAACAATATTATCTGAAAAATATACAACTCACTTTGCAAATATCAGATCTGATTCCATACACTAATGTTGGTTTATTGACTTTGAAACTTTGTCACTTCCATCTTTGATCTGCTCGGAACTTTTCTTCAAGCAATCACCACAATTCTCCTTCATCCTTTTTTGCTTATTCAGTCAATAAAACTTTCCTCTTCCAGCATTCTCTGTTCTCCATGTACATACATATCACAATGCTCAGGTTTCCTTATATTTTCCTCAATTAGGTTAACTCATCTTTTGCTGCTCAATCTCAATCATAGATCTTAGGGTTAGGTCAGATTCATTGAATCTACCTGCTTCATGTTCTTTGGCTCCTTTTCTAGAATCATCTCAAATCTCTTAAAGATTTACAATAAAACATTTTACAATGCATTTAATGCTTCCAAACAATTAATAAATAAAGTCAACACATTTTACATAATCCAAGAATTCAACAATGTCGGCTCCAAAATTAAATTCTCTTCAAATATAAAATTGCTGATGCTTGGTCAATACTGTGATTGTTCACTCGGTCTTCATGTAGAAAGCTCAGTCATTGCTAAAACTGTTTCCTTGGCTTACACTGTCCTCCTCGACAATTTACTAATGCTCGGTTGACACTATAATTTTTCTCAACATCTACTAACTCAGTCAACACTAACATCACTCAGCTTAAACATGATTTTTCTATTCTTTTCTCAGTTAAGCCTACTAGTTTAATCTTCAGTCTTACTAAGATAAACAATACATTATCTCATCATTGTGCAACATAGTCAAGTACACTTTGTAGTATCAAGATAACTCAACCTTTCCCTAGGTGCTATTGTTACCAACCTTGCTTAGCCCCTTCGCAACACTCAAAAAGATATAGTACTTTCCTAAGTAGCAACAGTCTTACCAATTAAGATTTGACATCAATGACTACAACAATTGTTTCAATGCAGTTTCCAACAATTATATGTCAATTAAAGGAAATGTGATGCCCCTATCAAGGAACCTGGAAGGACAAGGCTTCTAAACATTAAATTTGTCCAAAAAAAAATTAACATTAAACATGAAGTGCATTGCCTTATTACTTAACTCACAAAAGCATCACTAGTACATTTGACCTGGTTTTTCTACCAAAATTTTTGACCATGAAATAATTTTTTTTTGGTTGGTCGGATTATAGAAGGAAAACTTTCATTTTTTTTTAATCCATGTCCGTGTTCGTCGAAAGTTTGACCAATTATATGTAGGTCAAATTTTCGACGACCATGGGCATAAGTTAAAAAAAAAATATTTCATTTCATTATTATCACGATGAATTTTTTCAAGGTTGTAGCGCGTGAAACCTCATCGGCACTGTGTAGTAGGATTCAATCAAGTAGAACCTTCGAAGAAAATTTCATTAACAAAGAACCAGATTCTAAGTATGTTTTTTTGTTTTGGTTATCATTTCATGTATTAACTATGGCAAATAGATAACTTGTATTCATACTGCTATAAACCCCATTTTTTATGCATTCATGGCATTAAAATTATGTGAACAAGTTTAATTTGCACTATTGAACTGGCAATAAATCTACAGTGTTGTTTGTTGTAGAAACTCATCTTATACATCTGTGGGTTTAGTTTAATATGTACCGACTGTGTCAGGGATTTTCTATCTGTTAAGTATATTACTTAGACACAGTCTGCCTGATACAAATAGATGCATTAACATCTCTATGCAAGTTCATGCATTCACATTTTAAAGTTTTATAGCATTTAGTGTTTGTTCAACTTCTATGCGAGACTCAAATTCGTTAACAGTCTGTGTTGGGAGTTTGGCTCTGTTATGGAGTTTGATCCTTAACTTGTGTCTCCTCCATGGGAATTCCATGTCGTTGGATGGAGAGAAAGTTAAGGCAATGTGTCAAAAAAACCTAAATTCTCAGCACTTGGGGAACTGTGTTAGTGCTTCAAGGCTGATGCCCTAGTTAGGTGCATCCCATATATGAACTTGTGAAGTAAAGAGATGTTACCGAAAAGTAATAACTGGGAATTTGAAATTGATTCCTTGATCTAAATTTGAGCAAAGAAACAATAAAAGACATGTTTGCAGTAGTAGCTCAAAAGTATGTTGGGTTTAAAGATTAATTGACCGAGATCTATGTTGACAGTTGGAAAAAAAACAAAACACCAGTCGCTAATACCCATCTTTGAACTATTCCAAGTCAACCTAACCTAATCTGATCAACTGGGTTAGAGAGTCCTTGAAGACCAGTTGGAGGTGCTGGATGAGGATTGACTGTTATTGTTTTATAATTTCCAATTAAAGCAAGGGAACCCGATAGGCCTATGATAAATATTGTGACTGATCCATAGACCAGCAAAAGAGAGTACTGTTGAAAACCAACAGAGGATTAGTAGAAGTCTAAGTATCATATGTGAGGAGTTGGAATAGGATTGCAAGTTTGATAGATTATAATCAAAGGAACATCAGCAAATGTGTAGTCTTGCTAAAAGTAGACACCAGTGATTGAGGTAACAAACTTGTTTGGAGGACTGATTATAAATTTCAGTTGATAGATTGAAGAGTCACCACCATGTATGGAAGTATTCAAAGTTTAGAGAGTTTGACAAGTTAATTGGAACCATTATTCATAGTTGAACCAACATTGTTATTTGTTGATATTCTATTGTGATAGTTGGTTGGGTCTATCCAAGGAGTATAAATTACCTAAAAATGCCTAGTTCCAAAGCTCCAACTTGACCATAGGCAGGGAGTATGCTAGAAAAGGTTGAGGAGTCTAGATTTACATCGACCAGTTGTATTTGCTTAAAATTTTCTAATGCCTTTTCAACAAACCCATTTTGAACATATCCCCCAATAATGGTAGACCATGAGACGACATCTCTTTGATCCAATCTGTCAAACAATTTACATGCCTTGTCTATGTTTCCACATTTAACATACCTGTCTACTAAGGCATTGACAACTAAAACATTTGATAAAAAGCATTCCTAAGTATTTATGATTCTCTGCATCTTTATTTCTATAAAAGCACTAAAATTAGCTATTTGAGGGTTTTATTTTCTTTGTATTCCTATAGTCTCATACTTTTGGCTCTGTTCGTATAAATGTTGCTAAAGATTATCGATCTTTGATATAATGATGAAATGGTACTCATATTCATTATGGATTTTGCATTCTATATCTTGTTTTCCTCCAACATATGCTATATTTTTTTGGAGGGAAATGAAAACCCTAATAGGTTATGATTTCACTTTGTGATACCATCAGTAATTTTGGGCTTTGAAATATTTGTATATTCTTCAATGCTTTTCCACTTCATTTGATGTTTGTAATAATGAGCACCCATGTTATTCATATGGAATTACTATGTCTTATTTCTCCTTGATTGAATATCATTATTACATTAGTAGAGAGCTATTTTTACCAATTAATAAAATCATTACTCCTTTATATCATGACAAATTTTATCATTTCTTGGATTATATAAGCACTCTACATTGATACTTATTATATTCTTAGTGCTATGGGTATACATCTTGGATGTGATTTGTTTGAATCTCTTTAATCAATTCCATTTTCTAGTTGTCTATGTGATTTGATGATGTTATGGTAATTTTAATGACCCTGTGTAATTTTAAATTTCTATGCATATGAGAATCATACCTTTTTTTATTCATCCTAGTCTACACAATTTGTCAACCCTTCATTGGTCGTGATGCATTACTTATCACCCCAAGGATCATCTACTTTGATTCTTTTATGACTGTCATGCCATTATAGACCACTAATACTTATTACATCTCATTGTATCTGTTGGGAGTTCCCTTTGATCTTCAACTTGTAGATTTATACTTTAATGGATAATTTTAATATAAATTTGACTCTATCACCACTTCAAATTCTACAAAGAAGAGGGCCAATTAACAAGGATCAACAATGAGATCCTCCTACACTTTGAGCCTTAATGCTCAAGGGGGTGTACCCTTGATTCACTTCTTCAAAGGAATCCAAAATATTATACAACTATACCCCTTACTAACTGATTGAGGATTTTATCATTTAATTTGTTTGTGTGATTGATGATGGACAACCTCCAGAGAATGGACCAGTGCCTTAACCAAGTGCAAAGAGTCACCTAATAACATATATCAACTGAACCCTAACTTAAACACACTCGAATTCAAGATAAGTGATTTGCCTATTATCTTTCTCACTCGCATATCAGGACATCAAATCCTTATCTAGCCATCAACTCACTGAAACTACCTGAAAGACTTTAATCCTAACTTTGTTAGGAACTCAAAGATAATTTCAAAATACTCTTTGTTTACCATATGATAACCCACTTTGTGAAATTAACATATATGAGCTCAAGAACAAAATAAGAAGACATACACAAACATGAGATTGGAATCCAAATGTATTCTCATTAAAATTTTGTAGGATCAATACATTATCAAACAACAAAATGCAAGGAGACAAACCCTAAATCCAAGCTCTCCATGTTCAGTAAATTAACATCAACAATCAGGAACCAAAAAGAAAGTTTTAGAACCCTCACTAAGTCAAAAATGCTACAATATATACCCCTTAGTCATCTTGGAAACCCAAAATAGGTTCCAACAAGCTACGGATGACTAGGGTCAGGGTTTCACCCACTAATCCAACTTAAACAGTTAAGAATTTATTACAGGGGATGAAAACCAGTCAGGCATGCCTGAGAAAGATTTTCACTTATGATAGATCTCTGAGAAAGTACTACAAATCATGGAATTCTATGTCAATCAGTCCTTTTAGCCGCCTACAACATGCCTTGAGCAACATTTTCCCATACCCTTTATGGTACAAAAACACCTCTACAGTTAATCATCAAGCCTCTGGACTCTGCAGACGCACTGAGAAACCAACTTCACCAAATCCAGCCACTGAAACAATAAATTTTAGTCCTTTTGGTCACAGGAAACCCTTTACAAATTTGAATTTGAAATTAAATGGCTAGTTTATGGTGCCAGTAGTGAATCAGCGGTCAACATTCAAACTAAGATCAACTTTAAGTCATGACCGTCCGATCCTTCTTTTTCATGGTCTTATGTCTTTACCTTTTAATATGACCTCAGTCACATTTAGTGAACTGGTGACTGAAGAGAATCGGCCATTCATGGAATAATTTATACTACCGCCAGATAGTTTAGTGATTACATGAACACGGTGTTTGCTAAATCACCAGCTTTTTAGAACTCTGCTATTCTATTCAGCGAACAAGTGAAACCCCTTGAAATTTGTCGAGCCACCAAAACCTTGTCCAAACCGCCAAAAAGACCGAGAAACATTACTGGGCCTACATCAAGAAAATTGATAGTTGTCTCATCTTCGCATAGACCTCCAAGATTCCTCCAGATCATAAGACAGTCATTGGATGAAGAATCTTACCCTGCCCTGACAACCCTCTGACAAGATATGAAATCAACAGTTGGCGCAAGATCTTAAACCTCTAACACATCTCATAAGAACTTACGCCTGTCATTGATTCTCTGCATATGTCAGGACCCTCTAACAAGCCAAAAACTCAAGTCCCACTGACAAGAACCAAGTCATTACCCTGTGGACCAATAAGAGACCACCAACTATGCTTACATGGCAATTAGGACCCACTAAGAACATTATACCACCTAGAAGATCGGACGGCTGGTGCAAGATCTCACAAGCCTGAAAGATTCCATGCGCTTATATGCCAGCCGTCGATCTTGAATCTTCTGATTGAGATACCGGGCCTGCTTGAAAACATGTCCAATTCACTATTATGTGGACCAGTTAAAGGCCACCATTTTTGTACATGTAGTAGTGGACCCACCTGTCTGAAGTGTTACATCATGAAAGAGAATCAACGATCATCGTAAGATCACAAGCCTTTGACAAAACCCTTGCGAACTTATGAAAACCATAGGATTAAGATGGTGTCAACGAGCCGGGGCCCAAGAAAATATTAAGCCAGAACATTAGGAAAAATTAAAATGCTAGACTTAGGGAAAATTAAACCCACCAAACTTTAGGCTTAAGGAAATATTAAGCGCCAGGGACTTAGGAAAAATCAAAGGCATGAACCCGCAGGGTGACAAAATATTAAAGCACATGCGCTAAAGGGATTTCAAGTGGCCCAAAAAAGTAACATAAAATTAGAACAAGGCCAGGGTAGACTTAGGGCTTTTTCCTCACAATGGCTAGATTTTTGAAATTTCTAAGCTTAGGGTTTATGCCAAAGACCTAAAAACAATTGCAGAGACCAGAAGAAAAGGGCTAGAGCCATGAAATTTTTTACATGTGCTAATAGTATCATCATTATTGTTCTCCTTTATCTATTCTTAACAACACTTGACAACATGCCTTCACTACCTTCTTTTATTGTTCTTATTTATTAAATATATTTGTTCATTATTTAGCACTTGACTGCTGATGATAGTAGCATAGTTAACTACTCTAATAAATGCTCTGTATACTACCCTGCACTTCACTATCTTGCAACTTATTTTAGCACCTATGTTTCTTTGGTAAGTCTATGGTATGATGTTATGACCTTTACTAGCTCCCATTTGATATCAAATACCACTTCTCCTTGTGTCTTCCAACTGATGTAGCACTAAAGTCTTGAATTATTGGACTGATTCTAAGTGACGTGTCTTGTATTTTACATTACTCCCCTCCTAATGAATCAGGTTTATTTATTGTCTTCAGTAATAGAATTATTTTTGTTCAGAACTTTTTGATGTTTTTAAATTCATGATCATCTTCAATCTCCTCCTTCTGATACATTAATTTGTTTTCATGATGTAGCTATGAGTTCCTTTTACACTATAACAACCATGTATGATCATTTATCTTGTGACTACTTTTTCATCCTTTTACCACTTTTGTCCTTATGATGTTACAAGGCCAAATCTTTCTTCAAGTAAGCATATTTATTGATCATTATTTTTATAATCTTTACCACTTCCTTCTTTCCATTTCCCATATTCGATATTTAGTTTTATATATCATCAACCTCTAATTTTTAAACATCAATGTATTTTTATGTATAAACTATCTTTTCTTTTGACACCATCTTCACACATAAATTTATCATTGCTCGAAGAATAGTAAACTTGTCACTTTTTCATATTTTTTAATAGTGAATAAATCACTACTAATGATACAACAATAATTTTTTTAGGGAATTGAATACTATTTCATTGTTATCTTGTAACTTTATACAATATTTTCCACAACCTCATGGCATACCTCTATTTTCTAGGATAGTCTACATTCCACTATCATTTATAGTAGTCAATCTATCCTTTGTCTGCTATGATGACTATTTATTAGACTTAAATACATGAGAATCATTACAAATACATGGGAAACATTACCATTTCTCCAATATATTCCTTGTCCATTTCTATGAAAACCTCTTTCTTCCATTGTTATGATCTAGGTCTCCATTATCCTTACCAATGACACTACCTTCATCCTCCCTCATTATCTATACTTATGGTTATGGTTACTTATGGTTATGCTTTGATGGATATCAATGCCTTTTTCTAAAGCTCCCATTTTGTCACAGGATGGAAGGATTCTTGCAAAGGTTGTGGAATTTGGCTTTACACTTGCCAGTTGCATTTGTTTAAAAGTTTCTAGAGCCTTTTCCACAAATCCATTTAGTTCATAGCCTGCAATCATTATAGTCCATGAGACCAAATTTTTTTGAGCCATTTTGTCAAATAGTTGACGTACCTTGTCTATCCTTCCACATTTTGCATACATGTCTACCAGGGAGCTTGCAACTATAAGATGTACACCATATAATATACACTAATTTCTAGGCAATGTCTGAAACTATTGAAGTGGCTATTACCTCTTTCTTGCCTGTTCTAATCACTAATTTGAGGAACAGTGACAATGACTATGAATGAAGACTGTATTCTTATTGTTTTGAAATTTTATGAGGGATTTTATGTAATCTTAGGTTGGAATCAAATCCACACAACCAGGGTGTCTTGGTACCTAACCTTGTGGTGAGCCTTGTTTTGGGTATTTTCAAGCTCTTTTCCTTCTCAATCGTTTCAACTATTGATTCAAAGGGATGACTAAGATTATAAGTTTTCTTAACTTTCCTCATTTTCAATTGAAATGTCATATCCATATGGAAAATACTATATCCATATAGAAAAAACCATAGCCATATCCATATCCATATCCAAACTTCAATGTGTAGCTACTAGTTCGCTTATATGTCCCATTTCCATCATAAAAATGCCCCAACTGAGATTGCAGTCTACCAAAAGTGAGATTTGTCAATGTCTCAAGGATATGGACTAGCTCCAGTAATAAGAGATTTGGCCTAAAAAGGTAGCAGTTTTCTCAAACATTTTATAATCAATAAGCCTTGTTAATTCATTCAAAAGATGTGATATGGATTCAAAATAAACAAATGTAATAGATATTCATATCTTTTTAATCATGTAATCATCAATCTCCACCCTTAACATCTTAGCATCAATCTCAAAATAAATTAAGATGACGATTTTGTAGGAGAAAGGATCAAGTAATTGTGCATTCTAATTTTGCACTTCTTAAAATCTTATATGAAAATTTCAAATCACTCCCAATTTTTTATAATGACTTACTTGAAAAATTCCCTACTTATAATTAATTTTTGAAAACTACATCTCATACTTTTTTCCAAGGTGTCCAAGAAGACAAATAGGCAAGCAAGAATCAAGGAACTAGGTTCTATAAAGACTGCCAAATAGGCAAGCAAGAATCAAGAAAATCATGAGGAATTTCATTGTGTTTGCAAATGATGGGGTGAATCATTAGTTACATATATACATGCATTTAGGATGCATGTAAGCCACAAAATTGAGAATGTTTTCTGAATTCTCTAAGTCTGTTTTAATCTGCTTCATGTCAATTTCACCATCCTTTCAAGAGTATAAGTCCAAGAAGACTGTGAATGAAGACTGTGTTCTTATTGTTTTGAAATTTTATGAGGGGTTTTATGAATCTTAGGTTTGAATCAAATCCACACAACCAAGGTTTCTCAGTAGAGGAAAATAATTACATCAGATGTTTTGAAAGACATTTATTATAGTTGTTAAATATCGGGTTCTAACAGTCCACTATCCCTGTTATCCTTGTGACAGTTTGAAGTTTCCTTTATAATCATAGATCATTCCATGGATTCAAAGGCCTAGACTCCATGGAATGCTTCTTCACTAACCTTATATTGTTTTCTATAACCATGCATTTGCAGAGATTTGTTTGAAGGTGGTTACCACAGTCTGGAAATAGTGAAAGAATGTTGAAATTGGTGGATCAAGTATAGCAGTGAGCAATCTGTCCAAACAAGGGGTAGATTTTATATTTGAAAATGTTCTAACATGTTGATTGAATGATGAATCAATCATCAAGTTATTGTAGAAGTGTGTGGAGGAGTGACATTGAGAAATCCCTAGAAGTGAGGGTTTGTAGACACAAATTTGGGGGTTTTGATGTTGCAGAGCCTTTGAGGCTAATTCATTTTGCAATTGTCCATTTCAAAGCATAAGGAAACACTATCTAGGATTTGGAGTTATTTGGAGAAGTATGTTATATACTTCCTTTGTTAAATTGGTCTTTTTTATACACTAAAACAGAGCATCAGTCATGAATATAAGTAAACTAGTAAACCAAAGGACATACTGATTATAAGTAAACTAGTAAATCAAAGGACATGCTTTTACTACTAAGTCTCTATTTGTTGGGCATATTAATTATAAGTACTGATTATAAGTACTTGACATATATCACATATATCAATTACCTATCGACGTATCCCTTGCGAGGGAGAGAAGCCAAACACATAAAGAACATGCACATAAACATGGCAACTGAAAAACTTAAATGGACTACACCAAGAAGTACCAAATGATGAATGCTCAATTGTTGTAATGGCAAAGCAATATCAGAACCGTCCATTTCTAGAAGTTGATTTTTCTATAGTCCAAATGATTTTTCTTATTTCTTGTATGTGCTTGGTGACAGGATTTTGAACATTGTTGACATACTTAAATGGAATACACAATACCAAATGATGAATTCTCAATTGTTGTAATGGCAAAGCATCAAAACTATCCATTTCTAAAATTTGATTTTGTATAGTCTTAATTATTTTTCTATAGTCCTAATGATTTTGAAAATTGTTGACAAAGAGTGTTTCTTTTTTTAATTATAGTATAGATGATTTTTCTATAGTCTTAATGATTTTTCTTATTTCTTGTCTTTTGTCCCTTTTTTATTTCCTATGTCTTTGCTTCGTGACAAGATTTTGTCACCTTCTTTTGATGGTATATTTCATTCACTCTATGTGGAATACTATTTTGTTCACTATTTTATTTCAGCTTCATATTTCTTTCATTTTTCATATACACAGAGACTACACATGCTGATAAAAAAATGAGCTATTTGATTTAGGTTTACTTTTCATTATTGTAAATGGTTAATATTTCTGATGGTACTCCTTGGTGTATTTCATATAAAAATAATGATATAAAAATAATAAATGTAGTAACGATGGTGTGGTGCATTATTGATATAGGTTTGATTACTCTTGTCAATGTGCCAAACTGTCAATGTGGTGGTGGGTAGTGTGTGTTGAAGACTTCACGGACACTGAACAACCCTAGATGAAAATTTTGGTGCTGCCCAAATAGAAAAAAGGTTGCTAATGTGTATATATTTAAAGTTTATAATGTAAATACTATTCATTATAATATAAGAACTAATGTAGACTGGGTATCACAGGGAAATAATGGTTGCGAATACTTTAGTTGGGTCGATGACAACTCATCTGCATCTATCCATCCATCTCCACTTTTCTACGATGAAGGATTTGAGTGCAAAATGTGTCAAGCTAGGGAAAATTCCAAAATTATATTTTTGCGATGCCTTCTCTGTATTGTAATCGCATATCTTTGTTGCGACCATATGCAGAGATGAACTCAGGAATTAGTTAGTTTAGTTGTTGGGTCGACAACTTTATGTGAACATCTAATCGACATAACCCTTTGACAATAATTCTTATTGGGGAAAGCAAAATGTATGTATTATGTAGCCTATCAACATGAAATATACTGCTTTTACATTCTAGGAAAGCTACCCACAAGTCAATCATGATTCCATCCCATTCCTATTTCTAGTTTCTATGTCATCAAGGGTGATTTCTTTCATCCATTCAATGAAGCATAGAAAGCTAAGCAAAAAAACTTGGAGGATTTGTTAGATGTTTTTCCATATGTTCTCCTTTAACAAAAGTAATGCTTGATCTTAGTTGAACACTAGATTATGGATGACTTCTCTACATAAGTTGTTGACCATGACACAAAGGTCATCTTGAATGAATACCAATCATCAGAGCTGGAGAAACAAACTGGTTCAAGTTAAGGCACAACTAATAAATGTTTTAAAAATAGTTTTTGATTATGGTAAAAATACGTTTTGAAGGGGCCCCGAAACCCTTTACAACACTGGAACTAAGGATGACACTTTTAAAGTTCCATAAGTACAACTGTCCAACCAAAAATTAGGCCCAGACACCTCCAAAAATTAGTCCATCCAAGGAATGGAAGGACACCCAAACCACTACATAAGAATATTCAACGAGAACCACAATCCAAAGATGAAAGCAACAAGGCTACGTCCCCTTTTTATGAGAACAAAGAGTCATATCAAATGAAGAGGAGGACTTCTTTGAATGTTTCCCTTTTACAGCTATCCATCCATCTTCAACTTTTGCTACCTCCTTCTGCCAACACACTGAATTTAGGGAGACAGCCCCCAGCATCGGATCCGAACAACCCCCAGCAAGAGGAACAACATCATTTCCAACTGCTATCAACAAACCAGTAGAGTTGGCAAGAAAAGCAACCTCAGAAATAGGGATTTCAATACTTCCAACATGATCAGAAGCACCAAAACCCACAACATTTAAAAATAGTTATTAGAGGCATGCTGCCTCCTATTTATCTTCATAGTCCACATGCCTCCAGTGGTAGGATTTTCACACCTAACATGCCTTATGTGACATGACAGTGTTTCTATCAAAGTTTGTAAACTCTGGGAGTAATCTCCAAGTTACTAAGTACTTTATTTTTATTTCAACCTGTATATATGGATCTGGATGTGGATGTGGATGTGCAACCTATATATAAGTCATCATCATCTTTATTTCAAATAAAATCATTAAGAAATTCATAACCAAATCTAGTTTGCAAAATCTGCCACAATTGAAACTCACCTTCTCAATATTTTCTCTAATAGTATACTTACAAGCCCACTAAAAAATCTCTGTAATATAGAGAAATTGGTCACAAACCCATCAATAATATATATATATATATATATATATATATATATATATATATATATATATATATATATATATATATATATATATATAACCAAAAATTAGTATTGGTCGATTTTTTGATGTTTTAATATTAGTAGTTTCGACGAGACTGCTATGTGTTCGACATCAATTATGATTAATGTTTTTCGCACTTTCAACGAACGTTGGTCGCTTAAATAAGAGGGTTGATCTACAATTCTTCCAGCTTCAAGCAATTACTTCGATGAAGATTCGGTCGATAATTCAACCACTAAGTAGGTCAAAATTTTGACGATGGTTTTTTCGATTGAATAATCGATGAAAAAAGTTTGACAACAGTTTTGGTCGTCTGATCGACCAATGGATATCAAAAATTTGACTAATCCTCATCAAAAAATAGGGTAAAATTTACTAGTGCATAAATAACATATTTCTTTTACAACCTAAAGATATTAGTTGGTAACTACATCAACCTAGGTCCCCACAAGTTCCCTAATGTTGTTACTTAAACAATATTATCTACTTATTTACTTATTCATTAATATATTCTTTAACTTAAGAACTTTCATTATTCTAGATTCATTTTAGGGCATCAAATAAATGTTCCTAGTTTCATCTTCTCCATAATCATAAATTATCCATTTATTATAACTAATCAGTTTATTAAGGTTACTATCTCATTTCCTTACTATAAACATTAAACAAAGGATAACATTATCTTCCTTCCTAATATAACAATCTTTTCTTTCAATGAATTGTCATAATCTAAATCTAAGTTCATTTACTAAAGATGAATAACATAGAACATGAATAACTACTATAATTAATTTGCTTTCCAAAAAATTCCTACATACAATTGTACATGAATTCATTTCCTTATAGAAAGGTAACATAAGATAAATAAGAAACTATAAATGTTTAACATGTTCAACTTCTTTTATTACTTGTGTCATATGCAAAGAACAACATAATTATTCCCTTCTATTTCTCCTAGAACTAACCATCCCATTACATTTATTTGAATCAATTTACATCATTACATCATATACAAATGTTTCCTTTCAGGATCTCACAATTATAAAAATACATTTTATATCAAATACATCTCAACAAGATACATGGTACAATATAAAGTCTTCAACTACAAATCTAAAATGAAACATGCATTAACTTAATCCATGAATCACAAATAGTACCTTGATAAAAATCAACCATCCAAACACATGGAGCCAATAGGCCCACTGCCCTGAGCTAGGAGATAGAAACCAAGTTCCACACAAAAAGGATGACAACTAGGGCATTCCTAAAGTGATAAACCCTTCCCAAAACAAAAAGAACATGGGAGAAACATTACAAACAAGACTACTAGAGGCATGACAACAAGAAGAGACTCAAGGATACCTACTAGGTGATTATCATTGCATATCCCTCACCCCTTGGGTTATCCTGGCTAGCCCCTCTGGGCCTCAGCCCCCAAGTAGGCACATGTGGAATCAAACACCTTTCATGAGGATAAGGCTATTTGATTGGGTCATCTCATAAGGCACCTTATCCACTCCCATCCCTAGTCTTTACAAGCACTAGTGGTATGGGAAAGGAATGAATTAATCTTTCTAATGTGTTAATCCCCCCTTTCCTAGTTAATTTATTTAAGGTTATCACTTTGATAAGATCACTCACAAGGGGTTATCTTAGCCAGCCACAACCCCCACTTGTGAGTCATTCACATAGTGTGCCTAGGTTCTCTACCCACAACACACATCATATATACACCAATAATCATATAACAACACAACATATGTTATTTCAATAACACAACATTAATTGATTGAGTTTAGGTGATCAATAGTTGTCCCTAGTCCACTAGACAACCCTAAACCTTAATCAGACATTCAAAATCATTAAATTCACACAAGGGGGACATTAAAATGTACCATAAATGATAAAAACCCACATATAAAATAATCATAGATCAATTTTGAGTCAAAAATTAGACCCTAATAGCCTTTGGTTGTTAATAGGATCCCTAAACACCTTCTTAACCCTGAAACCTTGCATTATGTCAAGCCTATAGTCTTGACACTTTGTCCTCCACATTTGGAACTAGTTATTGTGCACTAGGGGAGAATTATTGCACACTTGGTCATTGGAGTTGTGCAATTAGGCCCTAGAGTTGCGCAGTTGGTTTTGGAATGTGTTTTAAAAAAATGAGTTCTAGATTGAGACTCAAACTGTGCAAGTTGAGGGCCCTGGAAGTACAAAAAGAGGAAGACCCATTTGAGATATCCTTGTTTCCCTTATAGGAAACTCAATAATATAAGCCCATACATAAAATAAAATTGGAATATAATCAAGGGCTAATAGGGACTTATGCTCCAAAATGTGGAAAGTAAAAGAAATATACAACAAAATATATTCAATATGATTCTAAAGAGAGGTAGAAATATATATACAATATAAAGGACTCTTAGAAAGGAAAATGAACCACTAAAACAACTCTTAACCCATTCCCAAAAAA